>OY757910.1:8801189-9103689 GCA_963585895.1 Sepioteuthis lessoniana
AACGTTTAAACATTGACTTGCCTTTATAATAAATTCATCACTTTTGGATTACTTTGTTTTTATGTTTATATATATATATATATATATATATATATATATGTTCGTGTGTGTGTGTGTGTGTGTGTGTGTGTGTGTGTGTGTGTGTGTGTGTGTGTGTGTGTGTGTGTGTGTGTCTATTTAGAGAGGGAGAGAAAGCAATAGTAAAGATCTACCATTTTCAGACATCCTATTTTATCCGAAAATAGCAAAATTATCGAACATCTTCTCCACAAAGCGAAACACACCTAACAATACCTCCATTTCAAGAACCATTACTCCCAAAGGTGCATAAAATCCACCCTTTTCACCTTAACATGTAAGTTACTTTCAAAACCCTCTGAAAAATCCAAGACGACCTATTCGTAATCCCCCATCTGGGTTGGAATTTAAGAACATAAATAAATAAGGGAATTGGATCAGCCAAATGAAATATCTGAAAAGCGTTTTGTAGAAGTGGATGGAATAAACAAATCCAAATCTGAAATCATTTGTAGATGAGTTTATTTGAAAATACTGACTTTTCTCTCGAGAAAAAGAGGGGTGGAAGAGAGAGAGAAAGAAAGAGATAGAGGGGAAGAAAGAGAGAGAAAGAGAAAGAGACAAAGAGAAAGAGAGAGAGAGGAGATAAAGAGAGAGAAAGAGAGAGAGAAAGAATAAGAGAGAGAGAAAGAGAAAAAGAGTAATGAAAAAATTAACGTTGATACAACAAATAGAAAACCAATCTTATTTTAATGGTTTTCTAGGGTTCATACTCTTATGAATTTGGCAATTTGAAGAGATAAAATAGTTTTCTAATAACTGAAATTTCATAAAATAATATTTTTAGGATTATTTCTTACTTGAATATTTTAGATTTTTTAATAAAAAAGACCTATTATTATTCTAAAGAAGAGGAGAAATAGGTATAACCAGGCCCTTGCACGACATAAAACCAGATAAAATCTAATCTAAGGAAAAGGGTCGGTGAGCTACATCCTAATATTAAAGAGACAAATCATTGGATGAAGGTTGAACCGCATATAAATTACTTTGTAGTTTTGAAAAGAACAATATATATATATATATATATATATATATATATATATATATATATATATATATATATGTATATATATATATATATATAATGAACTGTTTACGTTGCATGAAAAATTCCTCCAATGTGTCTTTAATATGTGTTTATCTTTAGTGATGATTCCTGCTTGATGCGTTTCTATAAGATTTGGGTGGCCTGTGTTTCAAGTTAGGCATCCCTTGACCGTCTAGTTTTTCACGATTTTTTGGCTGTCCAGTTTTATTTTCAAGGCAGAGTTGTGTAGTTAGATTTCATGGAAGGGGATGCCTTTCAATTTAGAAGTGACTTTTTGTTTAGTTTATTTGTTTATGTAGACGTTTGTGGTAGTCAAATTTGTTTTATTTGATGTTTTTTATCTACTTTATTTTAAGTCTCACTGATTAAGTTTCATATTAAATCCAAACTGCACATAGGTGTTCAGACTTTTTACCCATTTATCTTCTCTTTTTATTCATAGATCTTGTTTCATAGGAAGTTTTGCATCTTAGTTAAAACCGGGAACGTTTGTTCGGAAGTGTTCGATTAATCTTAGAGAGTTTTCATCTTTAATATTGATCCTGTGTCAATCGTTGTTTCATCTAAAAGAAAATAGCCTTCTGATTTTTCAACATATTTTTTTTTGGCTGTGTATGCTGTCGAGTTAATAAATTACATTTTTATTTCTGCAATTTGATACATGGTAAATTTATAAGTCCTTTTAGCTGTATAACGAGTGAATGAGTTTGATTAATTAGACGTGTTAACACAATATATTGTTCTTTATGTTACATAATTTTCAAAATTTAGTAAATTTTATTTTGAATTTCTGATTAATTATTTTATTATTTACTATGTTGTTGCTTCTTCTCATTTCTCTAAAGATTTTTTTTTTTGGCCCATGATAAGTTAGTATATCTGGTTTTTGAAAAGTTTTTATCCCATAGTTGTCTCCCTGATTTCTCTTTCTTGAGAAAAATAGCCCTATCTGCTCTCGAAAATCTATCTGAAATTGTTACTAAAAGGAGATTTGTTCCGAGTAACAGTCGTTCAAATACTGTTTCATTATGGCTTCTGAAAGAAAGGGGAATAATCAATAATTGACTGCACAGTAATGCAGGAAAATGCTTTCTGAATTCCTAGCGAAAAATAGACTATGGTATTTTGCCAAGTGTATATCTCTCTTTAAAAAGCAGTCGACTCTAACTAATACTCACATTTAGCCCTATCGGCGGGGCTTAAAATAGACAGATTCTATCCACTGAAGAACGGTAAGAACCCACATACAAAAAGGGTTCCGTATAATCCGTAAGGCCGTAGTCAAAACTAATATGAACCTACCATGAAACCGATTCCGTTACCTCTAGGCATTAAATAACCCCAGACGAGTTGACATGAAGCTGAAATGAAATGAAATTTCAATCAATCAAGTCGAATTCCTAAAGACTAAAAGTTTGCTTTTATGCAACATTGAGTTTCCATCCTCTGGGTTATTTTGTAGAGGATCTTCTTGGGATTTTGTTATATTGTTCATTCAGTTTGTTTTCAGAGTCAGCTTACTAAAAATGTTAAACTAAAGCAAATATGAGAGAGCCATGCATTCAATCTTTTGAAATTACCCGTTACTTAATTATATAGTCAATCGCATTAAAACGCTTACGCTATATCGTAACCAAAGCCACTCTCATAGGTTAATTAGTGAGAATAGAACCACATAGAACTGAATCAACAAAGCTATCTTACAAACCATTAAGATACGATGTGCAGGAAGAAATGCTTAAAAAATACAAATAAGAGCGAATCATTATCACCCTGTTAAGCTACGATAGAATCAGTTATGTATTTCCAAGGGAGACTCTAATTTATTGCGGTAGACAAGTCAAGGACTTCAGTATCAGAATTTCTAGTTACGACACTTGAGTATGATAACTTACGATATCTCTTGCGGTTTCCAGAGGGAAAATAGTTGATGTAAACAAATACCAAATCCACCTCTTTCCTTTGGCAAAAAAGTAGAAAAATAACTTATATACGAGACATGTCCTTAGGAGTTTACGTTGTATGCAACTAATATACTCGCTTCTTACGGGCAAATAAAATTTGAAAAATTTTAGATTTTGGCAACTTTAATTAATGATTCGAGATATAGGCTGTTGAAATTATCACCGAAAAAATTGCATGTCTTTATTTATTAATACCTATTTCAAATTGTCCGAATAATATAGGGCATAAATAAAATAACTTAATTTCATATATTTTGGATGTTTTTTATAATGTTTTTTTTTTGTATTTTTAGTTACCCGTATTCTCGGGATTTACGTTATTTTTTAAACTTCAAAATAGCAATCTGTAACCGTAAATAATTTTAAGTTGATAAAATATTATTTTATTAGCTTAATTTGGCACTTGGCACGACATATGGACATCCAGTTAAAACTAAACACATCATCAATTTTCTGCTCCCCTCAGTCTACTTTAACCGGAAGTAATAGTATATGGGTAGGGTAAAAAGAAAAATTCTGTATAAATACTATTTATATTCGATCAGATATTTTGCAACTAAATCTACAGAAACAATGCACAGAAAATTCAAGTTAGTTCTCGACAGGTTTACATGCTGTTAAAATCATTGACTCAATCATTATTATTTTCATAGCCTTTTATTGATTTCAATTTTTCATAAAGGAGATCACGTGATTGGCCATATACGACAATTGAAACAATCATTTTTTTTTTATTATGTCAAAACCTTTTTTCTGAATCCAGCAAATATGTATTGCAAATTTATTTCCTCTACTTTAAACAATTTAGCCGTTTATATAGTGGGCGGGTGTCCTCGTGGTGTAATGGTTAAAGCGATGGACTGTGGAATCTTAGTAAGCGAGTTCGTACTCCAGTCGCGCTATTACGTTCACTTTCTATGGGTTAGATAGTACCACTACTGTTGTTCTGGGAGAATAGCTTTGGCATTAGATACCCTGCAAAGGTTGATATGCCATTAAACAAAGAAACCCAACCAAACCGAAACCAAACCGTTTATATAGGATGAATGAACTCTCTTCCCAATTCTTAACAAATAATAGGGAAACGATTCTGTTGTATCAGTTTATTCATTCAGGTTTAGGGTTCTGGTCAAACAATTGAAAATTTTACTCAAAATAAAAGTTTTTACACACAAATAGTTCAGTCAGGAAACTATTGCAACTCATCTATATAAATGGTGTCTATTGATAAGAAGAAAAAAAGAGAGCCTACGAAAAACCACTACGATTCTAATCGAAACTGTGTGTCCAAAACGCATCACCCTTCACGCATGTAAACAAGGGGCACGTTCTGCTGACGTTGGAACACTGGACCCTGTATTCGAAAAATTATCGACGGAGCTCAAACCGAAACTAAAATTGCTTTAACACAAATCCCTGCTAATATAGCGATATGTAACGTTAGAACTTTAAATAGAGTAAACCAGCGTCTGCAGCAGTGCATACTATAGACATCATATACATACAAGAATATAGAAAATACCATGGCCGACGAAGAATAAAACACCACGATATTGGTAATAGGTGGAGGTTTGTCTAAGTATCTGCCTAGAAAAACTTCGTCAATGCCGTCATAACAGGTGTAGGAATATTTCTCAGTCCTCGTACTCTAAAATCACTAAATAGTACAGAGAAAATCCGACCGGGAATGTGTGCTTCATTTAATGGCAACTTCTACCCAACATTCATTTCTTGCTACTGTCCCAACAATGCTAGGGATGAAATGGATATCATCAACTTCTACAACGAGCTATCATAGCTTGTCCAATATATTCCCAGACGTTCTAACCATTACTTTAGACATGAATGCTCAAATAGGCAAAGACGAAAATAACAAAATTTGCTTACTCAACTTTTCAAGCAGAAATGAGATATATCAAGCAGACTTGTCGCTCAAGAACAGGCTAGTATGCTCTAATAGTAAATCCCAAAAAATGGAGGTACTATTGACCTACACTTACCCAAATAACTCTAAAACACAGATTAAATAGCAATAAACAAGAAGTAGATAAATAGAGCTCAGAACCTTGAGGCATACTCCTCTTTTGAAGGAGTATCTTCCGATTACAGAATCATCACAGTAAGTATATGCCCGAATCAATGCAGATATAAGGAACAAATAATCAAAACCCTAAGCAACAACTCATCCTCACTTACCAATAAAGGTATTAGCAATAAATATACGGTAACGCTAAGAAACATCTTCGATACTCTTCAGGAAATATCTGAAATATATACCATGAGTGATTAATATAAAAACTTCGTCATTGCCCACTTGAAAACAGCAGCCTAGTGCATACTAACCAAACCAAGAGCCAAATGTAGAGTTCGATGGAAGTCACTAGCAGTTATAAAAGAACGAAATAACATGAAAATAACATCCTTACTTAATAAAAGGAATCCAATATATACCAACCCGTAGAAACTTGAGGAAACACTGAGAGAACTAATATATTCCAAAATGAACAATTAGAATACATTCAAGGTTTGATCCATAAAATAAGAAATTCGGTAGAAGACAGTCACGAATAGCATGACCGGCAATGAAAGAAGCAAGCTGAATGAAGAGCTGCTCAAGAGCAAAACTAAAAGCTGCCAGCCAAGAATAGCGAATACAGATGACGAAAGAACATTTCAAGAATCGGCTTGAAATCTCCTCTAAAGTCACAGATAAACCTATCAGGAAATTATTAATAACTTAGTAGACATCAGAATAAGACAGTTTACAGGAGAAGGAATCGGCATAGTACTGACTGACAAAAATTAAAAAGAGAAAAGCTGCAGGTCTCGACGAAATACCTTCAGAATTATGGAAGACAAAAAAATTTCAATAGATACTTCTTCGAATTCGCAACGCAGTATGTAACCAAAATACAACAGAGAAATGGACAAAAGGTTACATCTTCCCTTTTCATAGGAATGGTAGCTTCGGAATCACTGAGAAGTACAGAGGCATAAATCTAACTTATATAGCTGGTGTTATAATGCTTTTCCTTTCAACCATATCAAACCTGAAATGGAGAAAGGGTTTAAGAAAAAATCAAAACAAATATCAGAGAAATAGATTCAAAACTTTGCAGATTCTAACTATCAATTGAATCATTAAAGAAGTATATGAAAAAAATATCAAGGCAACACAATACTTCGTAGATTTCTCCAAGGCATTACACTGCACAAACAGTGAGAAGACTGAGCAAATGATACTAGCATATGGTCTCCCAAAAGAAACTGTTGCAACAATAGTGACGCTTTATAGAAACACGAAAGGAAAGGTTTGCTCACCTGGTGGAGATACAGATGTTTTTGACATAGTTTCTGGAGTTTTGCAAAGAGATACATTAGTGCCATATTTGTTTATTATCTGCAAATACTACGTAATTCTATTGTCGGTAGATCTAATAAAAACGGCTCTATGCTAAGAAAGGCAAGAAGCTGACGATAACCTGCGTAGACTATAATAGACACAGACTATGCAGATAATATAGTACTTCTTGCCAATAAAACATCTCAAGCCCATTTCCAACTTCTTAACCTTGACCAAACAGCTGAGGGTATTGATTGTCATGCGAATTTAAAAAAAAAACAGAGTTCATAGGTTTTAAACGAGGAGCCGTATCCACTCGAAATGCCCGGCCTCTAAAATAAGTAGGCAAGTTCACATATCACGGCAGCAATATCTCATCTACTGAAAATTATGTTAATATACCCCAAGCGAAGGACACGACTACTATTGATAGATTATCAATCATATGGAAGTCTCATTTATCCAGTAAACAAAGGGATTTCATCCAACTGTGTCAATACTACGATGTGGATGCACCAAATAGACGCTAACAAAACACAGAGAGAAAAAGATAAATGTGAACTATAGAAGAATAGTACGAGCTAAACTGAACAAATTCTGGAAGCAACACTCCAGGAAACAAGAACTGTTCAGCGACTCTATCTATCTTAAAAACCATCCACTGAAGACAAACACAACAGGCAGGGCGCTGCTGGCGAAGCCGAAACGAACTCATAAGTGATTTTAATCTATGGTTACCTACACATCGCTGCTCAAGTGTTGGCCAACCAGCAAGATTTTTTTTATACTAAACATGTTTCATTAATTATATTTTATCATTCAGTTTGGTGGTGCTTTGAACTAATCGGGTTAAGAGCCCAGGTTCATAGTCATTGGTTGCAATTTTATGCTCACGCACAAAGGATATGACTATCACCATTGTCATAATAAACCCCCAGATAGGAAATGAAGCTGGAGTGTGGATGATATCTTGTCCGGAAGCGATGGTCTTGAAATATTGAGGATTTTGAAAAAGAGGCAGTTGGAATTGGACCACGGAGGCAGAGAGTTGAGTATCTGCCATTGAGGCGTAGAGTTGAGATTTCTTCCGTTTTACGGGTCTCGACCGGCGGAAATGAATTGAGATCTTAAACATCACAAGATGCGCCGTGCGTTTGGGGTGGGGTCAGCATAGATGGTCAGCTTTGTATAGTCAGCATAGTATGGTTAGCAAAGGCTTATAAGAATTGTGTCTCTCTCCTCGTGTCGCCATGGACCCAAATCAAGAAATTGATAAACTGTTCGTCCTTGAAACAACAAAGTCCGCCCGTGCTTGCAAGTGTTTGAATAATTGTTGTTATTAAGATTCTCACGGTATACAACACTTATTTACATCAGCTTTTTGCGGACACTAGATGTTGTTTGGAAGACATTCAGGGATGGATCATAGTAACGGCTGGAGGGAGAGAGAGAGTGGGGGTCAGGAAATCCATGACTAGATGAGGATAACAATGGAAGCAAAATGTTTGACCGCATACTAAAATTGAAACAATATCGTTGGCCACACAATACAATTTCATGTTACGTGCATGTTTGTGCAGTCTGCTATTTATGCGGGACCACTCATCAAGGGATCATATATTTGCATTCAGACAAACTATGTTTTCTAATCTGAATTAGCCGTTAATGTCATTCAGTAAAACTGATTAATCTGTAAAAGTTCTGATTCGCCGGAGACGAAGTGTGGCTTGAATATTTTTGTTTTGTTTTGTGTGATATTCGGACGCAGTGAATATTTGCTGGAATTCAAGATGGCGGTAAGTCGTGACAAATGTGTCGCAGTCCAATGATATCATGGCTATGCAACATTAGCGGTGAAAAGAAAGAAGGAGACGCAAAGGAACGTCTGAAAAATGGCCAATAAATCCCAAAACGTCTTCGAGAAGAATTACTTCAATGATCCACTTCTTTAGATATCAAAATGAATTATTGCCATTCACTCTCGTCTTACAAATTCAGCAAATTAGTCAAGTTGAATTTAAATAACCAGTAGTTCTCACCATTATACGTTTATTTGTGAGAGCCTAACTGTTTTACTTCATGACTTCTTTCTTCGCTTCAATAACTGATGCTGCGATAAGTGTCATTTCGACAAGTTGATCAATGATAAGACACTGGTTGAAGACACTTATTTCACAGTAAGTCTATAGTCGCATTACTTTCTTTTTTTCGGTAGCCTATCGATTTATGATGACGGCAATGAATAATTGCTCAACGCTAAATGATACTTGGCATTGAGAATTGCCTCTTGATGATAGAAAGCCGAAAGGTGTAACTAGGCACTAAGATTGCAAACCAAAATATAAATAAACAGATATCGATACTGTCAAGGCATTAATTGCTTATTTTGAATAGAATCTAAGCCCTAAAGCTGTAGAGAACAAATATTATTTCGTTTCGATTGAAACATGTTCTTACGAAAAATTTAAAGAATTCTCTGTCAAAAACTGAAGGAAACGGATATAATTTTGAATGTTCAATGGAATTATGGTTTTAATGGAAAAAAAGAGATATGCAATGTAAAAATTGATGCACGAGGTTATAATAAATAAACTCGAAGTAACACGAATGCGACTAACTCCAAAAGCCTGAAAAAGAGATTAATGGAACGAGAAATTACCGGAAGAATTAAAACTATTGGAACCAGAGCATAGTGAACTACATTGAGGAATACTTTGTAGAGTTCTGAAAATCTGCGTTGACTTGCTGATTCTGAAGAACCATGAGTTAAAACATCTGAAAACCTCGCACACCCAGCGAAGCTTCAATGTCTCAAAATACACAAGATATGCGCCGAAGTTATAAAATTTATAGAACATTTCATGGAGATCTAGAGAGTCGGACTGAAATTAGGAAAACTTGCTCAACTAAAGGGAAAATCCAAAGTGGGATCTTCCAGAAAGATACCCTATCACCGAGACTATTGTAATAGCGATGATGTAACTTAATCACATGCTAAGGAAATATACATGGGGATACAAACTTCATAAATTGAAAGAAAAATGAATCGCCTAATATAGACACGATCAAACTGTTTGCAACGAATGAGAAAGAATTAGAAACCCTAATACAGGTAGTGAGAATGTACAGTTTTTATATAGGGATGGAATTGGCATAGAAAAATATGCCATATTAATAATGAGAAGCAAAAAACGATATATGTAAAAAGGAATAGAAATATCACAACGCTCGGGGAAATGGAAACCAACAAGTACTTGGGAATATTGGAAGCAAAACTTATTAAACACACAGATATGAAGGAAAAAATAAAAAGGAATTCCTCAGTAGAACGAGAAAACTATACAAAACAAACTACTAAGACAAATCTTATCAAATGGATAAATACCTGGACCGTCGCTCTTGTAAGATACTCGGCGCCATTCTTAAAGTGGACCAGAGAAGAACTTCAACAAATGGAACAGACAACAAGAAAGCTAATGACGATACGTAAGTTCTTACATCCCAGACAAGACGTAGACAGACTGTACGTGTCAAAAAGGAGGGAGAAACAGGAGTTGCCAGCATTGAAGACAGCATCGAAACATCCACACAAGAAGAGTACATAAAAATCGTGAAGGAGGACAAATTGCAGCCACTAGAAACAATACAGACAATACAAGTATTAAAATATAAATAACCTGGAAACAAAAATGGGAAGAAAAACAATTGTACGGACCTTTCAAGGTATAAACAAGCGAAATATCACGCGAGAAAACGTGGATATGACTATGAAAAGGGAAACCTTATAAGAGAATCTGAATCTCTCCTTACAGCAGCGCGAAACAACGCCATAAAGACTAACTATGGGAAAGCAAAAATAGACAAGAAACAACAAACCACATAATAAGTATATGACTAGACACGGCTGGGTGGGCAATGTGAACTACTGGGAACTGTTATATAATAGCCGAGGGATTTCGGTTCATGCCTTTGGGTTTAGTTAGGCTGAGAACCTTTCGGCTCAGCACATGGGTTAGTTAGGTGCAACATTGAGGCAGGTGTTAACGCGGGCGCGCACAGGCAGATGAGGGTGTCACTCAGATGTCATAATATTCCGAGACGAAACAGGGTGCGGGTGACGTCACGCACCGGAAGCGCGCGGAGGTTTGTGTGAGATTTGAAGAAAGTAAGAGTTGAGAATTAGACGCCAAACGAGAAGGATCGACTTTTGGAGCTCGCAGACGCGAGGCGAACTTGCGCCCTATGGGGACCGCTCGAGATGGGGGCCAAATGAATAAGACAGCATTGTGTCTCTCCTCCTTACGTCGAAACCTTTAACTCAAAGTTAATAAAAAGGTTTCGTACCTGAACAAGAAATCGTTACGTGTTTTCGAATTCCGAGATGCCTATGTTCTTTATATGTTCTAATGTTATGAACATTATATGTCCATTTTGCACATGGCCATATTCGTGTATATGGCCATGTAACAGAACTACTGGGAATTGTAAGAGCTTAAATTTGACCACATTAACAAATAGTATATGCACAACGTTCAGGAAAATGAGACGCACAAAGTTCTCCTGGATTTTGAGGTAAAAACGTATCATCTAATCTCGACCAGATGACCAGACCTAGTGATAGTCAACAAAAAAGAGAACCTACCGCATAGTGGAATTTACAGTTCCGGTGGACCACCGAGTAAAACTGAAAAAAAGCAAAAAGAGATGAATAACAAAGACATCACCTGAGAAATAATAAAATGAAAGTGACGGTGATAGCAATTGTAATTGGTACCCTCGGCACGGTTACCAAATGATTGGTACAGGGACTGGATGACTTGGAAATAAGAGGACAAATGGAGATCATCTAAACTACAGCATTGTTGAGATTGGCCAGAATGCTCAGAAGAGTTCTTGAGACTTGAGGAGACTTGCTGTCACTCAGGCTCCAGTTGAAAACCATGAGCTAACGCTGCGGTGAAAAATTCGCATATGAGCAAGATAATAATAAGAATAAACTTCGATGGATGAATGAATGATCCGACAATATATAATGAAATAATCAATTGGTAAAAATTGATCTTATCTTTAAGGCTTTTCCTTCTTTCTTTATTTTCCAAAAAATAAAAAAAAGGACTTAATTTTTGCTTTTGCTGAAATTTTCCTTACATTTCCAACGTTCCTCACAAATTCAAATAATGATTACTCAATACACATGAAAGAAATTGTAAAAGGGATATTGCTTAGAGCCGGCGATCTTTTTTAGACTGTTACATATTCCGGATCTTGCCTATAGAGTTCTAATATTGTAGTGCTTGTATTGTATGATACTTAAAAAATCCATTTTGAGTAGGTAAAATTTTCTACTATAAATAGTATAAACCTTTTCATCTTTGGCTTATAAAAAAACTTTCATTAAAAAAACTTCACTCACACTCACACATATCTACACACACACACACAAATACATAGACATACACACATACCTACACATACAGAAACTCACACACATACACATCAATTTTATTTATGCAATACTACGTATTGTTATTTGAACAATGATACGATTTATTTTTAAACATATTTTGAAAGTGAAAGAATGAGCATGCCGAACGAAGACCCAAATCTGATTCTAATCAGTTTGTTCAAATTATCATGTTTTGTCGTTCT
The DNA here is from genome assembly GCA_963585895.1 of Sepioteuthis lessoniana. Taxonomy (NCBI): domain Eukaryota; kingdom Metazoa; phylum Mollusca; class Cephalopoda; order Myopsida; family Loliginidae; genus Sepioteuthis; species Sepioteuthis lessoniana. The sequence goes on from OY757910.1 coordinate 8,813,275, forward strand.
AAATGATAAATATATGGGAACTAATTTCAATAGAATTAAACTGTTAAAAGTAAATAATCACAAAAGAATAACAGAAAAAGAAAAATGATAAAAACATATAGTCGATGCTCCTAAAATCTTAATCAAAATCGATCAAAAGATAGAAAAGGTTATTCTAACTTCGGAAATTTTGCCAAACAGTTATACTATATTTCGCGATTGGTTTACAAATGTATTTGCTCACAGCAATACTTCCAAACTTCACAGGTGTCGATTTCAATAGATAACTATCTAGTCATAGTACCAGCAACTGGGACACTGAGTGATATCAGCATAGAATTATTAAATGTTAAATGCGCGTCTTATATGAATTGTAATATTATAGTAAATCTGAAGACCCCTCTCCAAAATAATTTATGCCTGCACCATTGTAATCAATTTGAAATATATTGTGTGCTTGTATGAATACAAAAGGTTGTGTAGAAAAAGGTCATATAAAATTATAAATTTCAGATATTAATCAGTCATAGCTGAAAACCATTACTAAAAGCTTGCCAAGTTATGCTGAATACAATAAAAATTATTTATGCTTATTATTTCTGTTTTATTTGTCTAAATTTCTCGGATAAAGTTTGTAGATTTTTATCTCTTAGAATATTTGGACTGCTGTCTTCATCTCCACTTTTATACTCAAAATGTTTCGGCCAATATAAGCTTCTACCTTCTTCAGGTACCTAACATTGAACCTCAAACTGAACCCTTCATTTAATTCGCAAGAGTAGATTCTTCTAATTCTGCTAATTTTAACCAGGTAAAAGTATAGTATATATATATATATAATTTCCGTCCAGCCTCCTCTCCAACCGCTTCGTAAGCGTCCATGTGGTGCATCCATATAGCAGTATCGACACAACCGCTGCCTGGAAGAAACTGCGTTTCATTTTATCAGTTAGGTCCGACTTCCATATGATCGAGAGCCTATCGATAGCTGTCCATGCCTTCGTCAGTCGTGTGTCGATGTCTTTCTCGGTTGATGAGACGCTGCTTCCTAGGTAGGTGAATTTGTCGACTAGTTTCAGAGAGGCTCCGTCTAGTGTGGCAATGTTGCCCGTTTGGTTGTAACACATATATTCGGTTTTGTTTGCATTGACATGGAGGCCAATGCCAGCTGCGGCTCGTTCAAGACTATGCAGTAGTGTCTCTGCTTGATTAGGCGTATTCGCTAGTAACGCCAAGTCATCAGCGTAGTCGGCGTCTGTGATTGTTTTTGCGGGGTACCTTTTGCTTCTTCTCTTAGTCAGCTGGAAGCCATTTTCTCTGATTTTGTCGATCGAAGTTCTAAGCACATAGTCTAGACAGATGATAAAGAGGTACGGGGCTAGTGTGTCTCCTTGTAGTACTCCTGCAACTATGTCGAAGTATTCCGTGTCTCCATCTGGTGAACGTACTTTCACTTTGGTGTTTCTGTAGAGAATCATTATCGCTGCTACGGTTTCTTTTGGTAGGCCGTATGCTAGTAGGATTTGCTCCATCTTCCCTCTGTGTATGGAATCGAATGCCTTGGTAAAGTCGACAAATAGTAATGTCGCCTGTAAGTTTTTTGCCCGAACGCCTTCCAGGATTCTACGGATGGTCAGTATTTGTGAGGTTGTGGATCTATTTCTCCGGAAGCCATTTTGGTTTTTCCTAAGGATGTTGTCTATTTTGGGTTCTATGCGGTTTCGTAGTAGGGCATTGTAGATTTTGGCTGCTATGGATGTAAGTGTTATCCCTCGGTAGTTCTTGGCTAGTCCGAGGTCGCCTTTTTTAGGGAATGGAAGGATGCATCCCTTCGTCCATCGTTCTATCCTATTTTGACTATAGACTGCGTTGCATTGCCGGAGCAGTATATCGTCGAATTGTCTCGTCTTCCACACTTCTGGGGGGATCTCGTCTAGCCCCGCCGTGGCGACAACACCCCACGAGACTCCAACTATACGGACACTTGCCCCCCATCACAAAAACTATACAAGTTCGACGAACCAGACACGCAGGACACTGCTGGAGAAGCAAGGACGAGCTCATAAGCGATGTACTCCTGTGGACCCCCACACATGGATGTGCAAGAGTGGGACGACCAGCACGAACTTACATACAGCAGCTATGTGAGGACACGGGATGTAACCCTGAAGACCTGCCGGAGGCGATGAATGATAGGGAGAAATGGCGAGAGACGGTCAGGGATATCCGCGCAGGCGGCGCGACATGATGATGATGAAAAGTATAGTTCGTATTCTTTGTTATTCTTACTTGTAGTTGGGACTGAACCTACAGATTATTTTACGCGGAAGTATTTTACGGCGAAACGGCTTATTCATTGGACCATGTGTCTTTTCGGACAGCATAAAGGTCATTTCTGTTTTCAACTAAAGAAAATTAAGCAATAAGGAGAGAATATGCTGTTTTTTTTTTCATATATATATATATATGTATGTGCGTGCGTGCGTGCGTGCGTGAGTACGTGTGCATGAGTGAATGTGTGTGTGCGTAAGTACGTGTTAAATGAATAGAAGGCTGATTTGGTAACTTTAGGGATTACGAGTGTTTCTTTATTATGGGATTTTAGGCGTCCATGACCGTCCGGACATATTTACGACTTTCCTTTCTTTCTCTTCTCTCTTTTTTCAGACTCTCTTTTCAAGTCTTTCATTTTAAAAATTAAGCTCCGTCAGTTTAAGAATTTCCATTAATGTTTATCACAAATCATAGGAGAGGGATTTGATTATCAACAATGCGGACTCGACTGACACCCTGATCGCATTTTTGGCAGATCCACAGTGTCTTGGATTGATTCTATTAAAAAGGGAATAGTTCATGGAAATATCTTTTGGCCAAATTTTTAAAAAGATTCTCAAAAAACGGAAGATCGATTACGATGGTTTTATCGTTAACATTAATAGACACAAATAAATTCTGATGAACTTTTAAAGAGATAAAAAAAATCGAATAAATGTGTGTACATTTATCGTTTAATCATAGATTTTTGATTAGCAGTAAAGCTGTATATATGTATATATATATATATATATATATATATATATATATATATATATATATATATATATATAAGGGTTATTCAATGAATAAAGCGAATTTAGAATGAGTAGTTCCCAATAGAAAGCTTTGTTTTCAATTGAACCTTTTTCAAAAACTCCATAGATATGAGTCCTTTCATGTACCAGCATGAACTTATTCAAGGAAAACTGCGTACGGAAGTTATTATTTACTGAAGAATAAGTGTCCTTCCTTTCTATGGATTTGCAGACCCAACGTTAAGCCCATTTGTAAGCATTTTTTTACTATTATATGCTTTTCTCTGTATATCACATATCTTTCAATAAATTTATCATGGTTTGTACACCTTAGCCTCCAAGGATCTGATGACAGACCTCTGTTAAAGCTTAGAACACTCTGTTTTAATTGCTGTCCTTTTGAATAACCTCTAAACAAATATATCTTCGTGATTGAAAATAACATTTCCGATAAAACAACTCCAAAAAGTGCTTAGCTTATGTATATGGAAAACAATTCTGAATTTTTTTTTTTTTTTTTTGCTTTTTTTCAAAGAAATTTCACGCTTTTCAATCAAGAGTTCACGATTTCGGTCGTTATTAACTGACAGCACTTTCAATAGATGAGATATTACTACTGAGGTATGATAACTTATCTACAAATTTTAGAAGCCTAATATATATATATATATATATATATATATATGTGTGTGTGTGTGTGTGTGTGTGTGTGTATGTAAAACTCCTGCTCATTGAAATTAAGAAATTTTATTTTGTAATTACAATTTCACTGTTAATTTAGGTTTTAATTCATTGCAATGATTTAAACACACATGACGTTAGACAAAAATATTTTTTCCGTAACTATTGTTTGGTTTAGTAAAGCCATCGGATGCTATTCCTGTATCGTCTATTGGGGATCAATAGCCTTACGGAGCCCATCTTTCATCAGATCTACAACTGGTTTTAATTTAGTTTTCCTTTTCTTAGAACGGTTGTCATACAACGGTTAAAAAGCCAAGTCTTCCCTACTATTTGCGCACATCTGGAGTGACAGACAGACAGACAGAGATTAGATGAATATCTTTCTCAAGGGTTTGACTGCAATGTGAAACAGCATTGAATAGGATTTGAACTCGAGAATCTGAACTATCGTAGCCAAGACCACTTTCTACTACGATAATCGTAACTTTATGAGCGCGTCTTAACACATGCTAAGCAATCTCTAACACACCCATGTCTGCGCATGTATGTTTTCGTTGGTGCGTGAGTGTATGAATACATTGCATTTAAAATTGATTCATGCGTAATGTTCCTGATTCATCTCTTAAAACCAAATGCTTAACAAGAATTCTCTGCTTTTTTCTTATAGGTGCATATACCCACATAGATCTTGTCTCTATCTCAGTTTCCATCGAATGACAGGTTATTTCCGAGGAACCCACTGAGCAAAACATCCATGTTACTTACGTATCTATTACAAAGCTTCCTTATTCAGACAACTCGATTCATTCCGAGAAAAAATGGTCTTTAAAGAGACGGTATAAAATATCTGTAACGTTTCCTTTTATGCTCATTATCGACACCTGCGATAGAAAAAGAAGTGACAATAAGACAACACTTTCCAGTTGATTATAAAAAGTGAGAAAATGAGTATTCCTTAATGTTTTCCGATGTAGACACGTATGTATTGATATAACTTTTCTTACATCGATAGGATGCGACAAAGATCAATATTCAAGTGAGGTATTGCTAGTTTAAATTCTCCTTCCACGGTTCCCGTATCAAGGCTGAAGAGCCCAGTCTCTCTTATTCACCGCGGCCTAAAGAAGAAATAAATTCATGACTTTCACAGACTTATAAGTCGGTCAGCTGAGCAAATTTTTTTCTGATTGTACATATATACAAATTTGCTTACTAATGTACACACGCACACACACATACTCACATATATATATATTTATATCTAAGTAATTAATTTTGATACGCACGCACGCACGCACGCACGCATATGTATTCATCTTTTGTCTAAGTAATTAAATACTGATACACATACAAACACGTATATATATATATATATATAGCAAGTAAATGAAAAAGTAGAAGGAGCTAATGGGCCTAGATAGCCGGTTATTAAGTAGTTGGTAAAAATGCCTGCGAAGCTGAGAAGAATGCTGGTTTCATTGAAATGAAGAACATATATGAAAATCAGGGAAAGAAAATAATGTTAGGTAGGACGTACTGATTGGTTGGTAAGAATACAATAAAAGTAAGCCAATAGAGAAAACTAGGCCAAGCATACATACATATATATATATATATATATATATATATATATATATATATATATATATATATATATATGCGTGTGTGTGTGCGCGCGCGTGTGTGTGTGTGTGTGTATGTATGCGTGTGTGTGTATGCATTTGTATAAGTTCAAATGTATTATTAGTACTGTTAGTAGTAGTATTAGTAGTAGTAGTAGAAGTAGTAGTAATTATTTTATGTTCTTCTTCATCGAGATTCAAGGTTGTAGATTTTGTAATATACCATATCTAATCATTTCCAGAGGTGTCACTAAGAAGCGGTACTATATACACCCCACATAAAATTTATATAAAGTATGTATGTATGTATGCAGCAATACTTATAGTTACTTGAATAATTATACGATTTGTCTCCAAACATACTTTAAAAGATAATATGATAAATATGATAAATATTATACATGATATATAGATCTTGATATTAGACATCTGAGTTGGTGTCCAATTATCGCAATGAAGCTAAACATCTGCTTTGTACTTTGACTCCAGATTTAATCCCGCAGCAAAATCACGAGGGCACGTAGCTTTAGTGTTGCATAAATTGGTTGAGTATTACATTATCAAATATATTCAGTTGCCTTCCAACATGGTTGAAAGTAACTCACTTGACGATCACCTTTGTCAAACTTTGAGTCGTAAGTTTTTTTTTCTATCTTCAAATATCTTATTATCTTATGACAGTGATATTTGTTCTGCACTTTCGTTGCATTTTAAAAACCAGTGCAAGAATGTTTTCATTTATACCAAATTAAAAGCTGCTAACTTGATGACCGAATTCATCACACTCTGAGTCGTAAGTTATTTTTTGTCTCTTAGAATAGACTATTATATTAGGATTATGTTTTTTGCTTAGCATTTTCGCTTATCAAGTGGTTATTTTACCAGACACACACACACACACACACACATACACACACACACACACACACACACACACACACATATATATATATATATATATATATACCACTGTGGGGTTGAGCTCTCTAGTGAGGGAAGTAATGGTTGCCACAGCTCTTGGGGATGTGATCAACGGACAACGTGTTGTCACTTAATATAATACTGTGTTCGGCTGGACGGAAAAGTTGATCTAGTTTGTAGAGAATTCTTGGAAGGACGCTCTCTTTTATGCTGTGTGGTTATTTACTTTGTAGTAACCATTTTGTGATTTCTTAATTTATTTACTCTATTATGGTTCAGTTTTTTATTTTCAAGAGATAAATTTATTATCAGAACTCTTTTGAGAGTTTTTTACACCCATCTTAGCTGGTAGTTTCCCCTAGATGTTGAGAGGCAGAAAGTCTCCTCAAGTCTCCAGGACTGTTCTTAATACTTCTGTAGTCTGGATAGACTCTGCCTGTCTGAATTTCTGGGACGAAGCTTGGTGATTTTTATCATTCAAAGTTTTCGGTCTATTGTCTTCATATTTATTGTTTTATTCACAAAGTTTCGGCCGATAGGTCCTGAGGCCTTCTTCTGATGTATCGTCAAACAACGTCCTTCATTTATTTCACGGAAGTCGATTGCTCTGATTATGTTAACTATAACCGGGTACAAGAGTTAAGTGTTCTTGGATTATTACTTCTCAGGATTAAACCTGCAACCTCCAGATGATTGTCCCTTGGAAGCTTAGGGAACCGACACTTATAACCATTCTGCTATGTGTCCTGCTTGGAAACATATTGTAACGGTTATTGGTATATATTATGATAAAAAAGATGAAGTCAATAGTCCGAAACCCCTAGTTTCCTCTTGGTCCCTTAATTACAAGTATCCTGTTTCTTTTTATTTTACACTGTAGTCTGTCGAAACGGCGAAGTCCCTTATTCGGTAAATTTCCTTTTTTTGTTGACTATCTCTACGTCTGCTCATTTAGCAGAGATTAGCTGACCCTTTTTTTAACTCAACATTCTAGAGAAGTCTGTGTGTCTCATTTATCCAGGATGTGTTCTGGTTTCTGCAATTCCCACTGGATCTCCTTCCCCAACCCGTCGCATCTAATCTTATACTCTTTTTTCGGTAGCTTCCTGCATTCGTTTGTTATATGTTTAATTTTTTCGTCTCTATTACCACATAATCTCATCTCAAATTTTGTTCCATCTTACATATATTCGCTTCAACGCATTTGCTTTTTATACAGTTGTTTTGCGCTGCTCTTAGAAGAGATTCAGTTTCTCTCGACCGGTAACAATTTCTATGTCATATCCAAGTTTTCTGGTGTGAGATTTCGTTTGTTTGTCGATTGAAATACGTGGTCCCCTCAGTAAGTTTCCAAACTTTTTTTACGGGCATTTAAAATTATCGTAGACTCTTGATAATTCAGCATGTTATTGCGAAACATCTTGTGAAATGACTGACCAATTTTTATGATTTCAAGTTCAAATTAACAGCTACAGCAGGAATTCGAATACCCCCTACTAAAGCCTGATTGTCACAGCTGATGAATTTTAAAAATGCAATCTGGACATGGGAAAGACCGATATGCAATAAAATTCTGTTTTAAACTTGGACAAAATGCCACAGAAACGTATGGGATGCTTCAGACTGCTTTTAGACCATCTTGCATGAGTAGAGCATCAGTTTTTGAGTGGCATAAGAGATTCAAGGAAGGCATGGAGTCTGCGAGGGATGTTGAGAGGTCTAGGAGGAGTAAATAAGTCAATACACAAGAGTGATTGGCCAGCCGGAGGGGATTGCTTCGAAGGGGACTAGAATTTCATGAGTGTAATATCAATAAAAGTGCCCATACGAAAAACGTCTTGAGACGTATTTAATGATCCTCGTATGTATTCATTTGTTTTTATCTGAAATTTTAATTGCCTATTTATTATTCTGTTGATCATTGTGTTCTTTGTGTACTTTCTGGTCGCTGTAATCAGTCTTTATCTGCACTTTTTATGTAATCTTTGAGTCATCGTATCTATGCATCGACACTATTTTCAGTTCTGGTAAGTCCTCTCCCTGACCAATATAATCTCTCTATGTCATCCCTGGTTTGTATTCTCCAGGATGGATTCTGGTTGGTATTTAGACAATTTATTCATATTGTGAAATTCCAACTTCTAGCCCAATTCCCAACTGATATCCTTCTCCACCGTATCATGTCTTGTCTTATAATTTTTTTTTGCGCTAATTTGTTGCATTCGCTTATAATATAATTAATTCTTTCATCTCTATCACCACATAACCTACACTTGTTTTTTTGTTGCAACTTATCTATTTTCCTTTTAAACAGTTGGTCCTTCTGGTGTTTTTTTTTGTGCTGCTTTTAATAGGGATTTAGTTTCTCTTGCTGTCACTTGAAATATCCATACAGTTATTTTTCTTCCCATTTTGCTGTCAAGTTATTGTTGTTCTGTTGATTTTTGTATTGTGTTGTTTCTGGTCACCGTAATTGATTTTTCTTTCTTTTATTTTACATTGTCTTTAAGTTGTCGTATCGATTCACTGACGCTATCTTGAATGCTGGTCAGTCCTCTGCTTTTTTCTTTTCTTGGCACATATAATCTGTCTTTGTCTTCTATTGGGTGTAAGGCTTTATGCATTGTCATGCGCTTTCTTTTTCTCTGGTCCAATTGTTGAAGATCTTCTCTCGTTCATTTTAACAATGATCCGAGTATCTTATCCCTTTAAAGAACTTTCTGCTATATTCATTTTCGAGTAATTTTCTCGATCTCCTAAGATTTACTTTTTACATTTTTTCTTTCATCTTTATTTATTTAATGATATTCAATTCCAATATTCCAAAGTATATGTAAGTTTCCTTTTCTTCGAGCATTCTGATATTTTTTTAAAATTGTTAACCCAGTTCCTTCAGTCAATTGTCTTTTTCGCTCCTCAAAATTTGCATGACACATTTTTCAATGACAAATTCCATCTACATATCGCGAATATATATCTTTATCGTTTCTATTAGGGACTCCAAATCTTTTTCATTGTTGGCAAACAATTTGATGTAGTCCAAGTCAAGTTTTCCTTGTTTTTCTAGATAAACTTTATGATTTTGTCGGTTATTTTGTTCATTATGAAACAGTCTGTTACTCAGCTTTGTGGGACTGTATTGTATGCAGTTTTGTAGAGGACACACCACAGCTACATTATTATTATTATTATTATTATTATTATTATTATTATTATTATTATATTTTTTACGAGTTTTTCACCTCAGTACTAGTTGATGGTCTTCTACTGGAGTCTGAGTAACAGGAAACCTCCTTACGTTTCCAGGATTCTTCTCCGTATTCTAGCCGTTCTTAATTTTGTTGTCATGATATTCTCGGTCCTTCCTCTGATTTCCAGATTTTGCAGTCACTCAGTCTCAATTAAATGACCACTAGCCAACGCTTGGTTTAAAGAATTATTAACCTTAAAAGTTTTTCACATCAGCGCCAGCCGACTGTGCTCCACTGGAGGCCAAGTGATAAAAAGTATTTTCAAGTCTCCAGGACACATCTCAGTATTCTCACCGATTAAAATAATATTGTTGGCTTGTTGGTTTGATGGTGTCCATTTGTCCTTTAATTTCCAAATCTTCCAGTCCCTTTACTAATGCTATCGCGATCATTCCGAGTGCACTGATTACAATTGGCATCACCGTCACCTTCATGTCCCCTACTTATTTTACTTCTCAAGCAAAGCCTACATTCTTTTTTACCATTTCGTTTTCTTTTATGATTACTCTGTAGTCTACTGGAACAGCTATGTCCGCCATCCTGCAGGTTTTCTGCTTTTTTTTTTTTGACGACCACTAGGTCTGGTTACCCGGCTAAGATTACGTAATCAGTTTTTATCTCACAATCCCAGATGAGTTTCTGCGTCACATTCTTCAGTTATGCATATATTATTTTATTTTTTATTTTATGGTTAAATTTCTTGCACAATTCCCAGTGAATCACCTTTCCTACCCAATCATGTTTAGTCTTGTACTCTGCTGGTGCTTGTTTACTGCATTCGGTTATAATGTGTTTGACCGTTTCTTCTCTGCCACCTCATAATCTTAATCGGCTATTTTGATGTGAATTGTCTATTCTTGCTTTGACATAGTTGTTCCCTGTGGCGTTGTTTTCTGCTGCTAAAGTAATGATAATAATGATAAACTAGAAAACTAATCGAAGCAAAAATCTCCAGCAGAAACCTCATCAAAGGAATAAATGCCTAATTAGATATTCAGGACCCTTCCTCAAGTGGACCAAAGAGGAACTTAAAAAAAGGGATCAAAGAACCAGAAAACTAATGACCATGCTTAAGGCATTACACCCCAGAGACGTCGTTGACAGACTATATGTATCAAGAAAAGAGGGAGGAAGAGGACTTAAAAGCATTGAAGACAGCGTTGACGCATCGTTACAACGGCTCAAAGACTATATAGAAAAACACGAACGAGAACTAATTGTAGCCATGAGAAACGATACGGACAACACGATAGAAGATAGAATGACAAAAACTAGGAAACAAAATGGGAGGAAAAACATTTCTATGGCCGCTTTAAATGTCTAATAAACAACATCTCACACCAGAAAACCTGGACCTGGCTAAGAAAAGGAAACCTTAAGAGAGAAACGGAATCTCTTCAAATTGCAACACAAGACAACGCCATAAGGACCAATCATATCAAAGCGAGAATTGATCAGACGTTAACTGATTGTTTTACACTGGAGTTTGAGTGACAGCAAGTCTTCCTCAAGTCTCCAGGACTCGTCTCAGGATTCTGGCCGTTCTTAGCAATGCTGTCGTTTGGATAGTCTCTACCTGTCCACCAATCTCCAAGTCTCCCAGGCCTTTTAATAATCCTTTAGTTATTGTGCCTAACGCACCAATCACAATTGGCACAATCGTTACTTTCATGTTTTACTGCTTTTTCAATTCTCTAGCAAGGTCGAGGTACTTATATTTCTTTTCACTTTTCTTCAGGAATATTCTGTGGTCTGCCGGGAAAGCAAAGTCGACAATTTTACAAATTATCTTTTTTTTTTGTTGATTATCATGAGGTCTGGTCTTCTGGTCGGGATCAAGTGATCTGTTTGTATATTAAAGTCCCATAGGAGTTTATGCGTGTCATTTTCTAGGACAGGTGCTGGGTTGTGCATATACTATTTGTTTGTATGGTCGAATTGAAATTTCCTGCACATTTTCCAGTGGACCACCTTTCTGACCCAGTCGTGTCTCGCATTATGCTCCCTCAGTGCTAATTTGTTGCATTCACTTATTATGTGATTGACCGTTTCGTCTCTGTCTCCGCATAGCCTACATTTACTGTTTTGTTGCGTCTTATCTATCCTCACTTGGATATGATTGGTTCTTATGGCGTTGTCCTGTGCTGCTATTAGGAGGGATTATTATTATTATTATTATTATTATTATTATTATTATTTAACTGTATATGGAAGGAGATATTTAGTGCTAGTAGCATTTGGTTCAATGATAGAATAAATAAGAAACTGACAGTCACCAAGCACAACTGACTCTGTATTAGCACCTTGCAAAATACAAATTTAAAAGTAAAGTAAAACGTGGAAATAACTGGCTAGAGGAAAATAGTGAGGTGTATAGCTCGACTAATTTCATGAACTAACATGTACATTTATAATAGTGAATGTCGTTTGTTAAAATTCGAAAAGAACTGTTAAAGTTTATAGGACTTAAGGCTCTCAGATCGAGACATTGCCGGGAGATGTTTTTTTCGAGATGTATGCCTTGCTCGGCGAAAACTTTTATAAATTCTTGAGGTTTACATACTGAGAAGGGGAAAGACTCTAGACGGAAATATTGTAAATAGATGTTGTACTTTTTTCTGTGGAATACAAAATAGGAAAAACAACGCAAAAATGTCATTGTTTTCGGGGAGATTCTCGTATTTCAAAATACGAATATTCACAGAGACGAGAAAAAGTGTATTTGTTGAGAAATCTTGGTCACTGCTTTTGATAATAAGTGCTTTTAAACACACACACACACACACACACACACACACACACACACACACACATATATATATATATATATATATATATATATATATATATATATATTTGAATTTGACTGAATCGAAATTTTGAATAAAAATTCTTATAGTCGGTACATAAATATTCAAATTTTATGTGACAAAATTAAATACAGCTATTTAATAGATCTGATAGAATTATCTTCAAGTAAAATTTCAATTCAGTTGAATTTTAATCAAAATTTCTCTTTAGTCAAAATTTTATTTGAATATTTATAATACTTAATGTCACAATTTTCAATCAAAATTTCGTTTCAGTTAATCAGAATTTCGAACATTTAATGTAAGAATATTCGATCAAAATTTAATTTCAGTAAAAATCCTACCTGAATATTTAGTATATTTAGTATAAGAATTTTTCATTAAAATCAAACGTATATATATATATATATATATATATATATGTACATATATATATATATATATATATATATATATATATATATATATATATGTGTGTATTCTTTTGGTGGGGGGGCAGTATTTCTTCATTAATACAAATTTCGTTGAATATAATAGACATTTTCTGTCTACATATTTTCTTGTTGATCTTTTCAAGTTGCCCTATTTATTTTATAGTATTCGGCGAGAATTGATGGATGTATTTTCCATAATTTTTTCTTTCCCGAGTACTTTTGTAATACATCCTCACCTGATGATTGCCCAATAAATAAATGGGAAATAAATAATTATGGAAGATTCATCAACCAATTCCCGCTGAATATTATAAAATCAATACTAAAATATTAAAGGATCAACAAAAAATTATCTAGACCAAAAATATCTATTATGTTCAACGAAATTTGTATATATATATATATATATATATATATATATATATATATATATATATATATATATATATATATATATATATATATATCAACGGATTTAGTTTCGAATTAAATATTTAAGATGGAAAAATTTAGAAATCACGAAATCTTGCCAAGTTTGTTTTCATTTTTTGTTAAATTTAGGCTACTGTGATTGATTTAATTAATTATTTAATTTCAGTTTACTTTATGACATCTTACTTGTGGCACTGATACGAATGATAGTTAAATAACTCTTATTCTAATACTAAATTCAACCGGAAACACAAACTATTGACTCAACTATCATTAGATTCATCGCCCCATTACGATTTGAAATTGTCTTGGCTTGTTTCACAATGATATACATGTGAATTGAACAATCATCAAATAAAGTACAGGTAAGAATTATTCCACTTCATTGAATGAAGTTTAAAATGCTCCTTCTGTTGATATTAAGTATGTAATAGAATTCGTTCGGCCTCATTCATAAAAAATGTGCGTAAAATTCAGTCATTTATCTGCTAAGCAAATGGTAGATAAAAGGAATTGATTGAAGGGGGAAAATAGGAAAGTGCTTGCAAGTAACGTGAATAATTTTACAGCATATTTACCTCAACAGTTATAAATGGATAAATATTTAGACTTTATTGAAAAGTTCCGTTGGTGCAGGTGTAACCAAGTGAAAATATCATTACAAGAGTAAAAACTCTTATAAGAAAAAAAATATTGAGAATCTAGCTTCGGTTGGCACCAGGTCAATTTTTAAGCGGAGTTTAACAGGTTTGAATTCAGAGTTTTCCTTCTCCTAGACTAGTTGCCTCACCAAGGCTGAAGAACCTCGTCGGCCCCCTATTTGTCCTTAGCTGGAGGGAGAACAATTGGATTCATACCTTTCCCAAGGATATTGTTGCTATGTGAAATGCAATTAACCTACTTCAGGATTTGAACTCGTGCCCCATGTCCTTGTCCTACGACGATAACCATTACACCAAGGGCACCTCCACCGTTTCTCTATCTGTTTACATCACCGTAAAGCATTCACTTGTCTAATTGGTTAACGTAAATGCATATAATTGATTTTTTTAACCATCTTTTTAATCTAAGACTATTTTTCTGCCTATTGATCGTTAAAATATTAATGTTATTGATAAAGTCTTTCTTAAACTTCAATTAATTGTCTGCTTTAAAAGAATTTGAATGATACTGCTATATATATTTTATATATGACACTATATATGATTAAATAAAAAAAGGCATAAATCGAATGATTAGGAATAGTAATTATTACCAAAATGACTAAATCAAGAAAAGGACAAAATAGCATAATCACTGACGACGACAATGATGGTGATGACTAATCGTCGGATAGGAAAGGAACGGCTCAAATTGTTTTAGTGTTAGCATCTTCGTTGGTTTATTCTCCCTGTTTGGCTTCAGGACGTTTCGGCTTCTTTTTTCGTTAGTTTAAAAACCGTCTCTTATCATGTATTTGATTCATTCCTCGTTTTCTGTTCACACAAACACCTGTTTTTCGCACCCCTGCTACCGAAAGAGAAGAAAACCATAGGTATAGATCTAGAACTTCCTGTTGCATCTGCATGACTGGAAGAGGTAGCTTTCTGAAAATTATGTGATACTTAAAAAACATTTTTTGTTTATATACTTTCATTACTTTTTAAACTTTTTCATCATTCATTATTAAATTAGATATCACTGGCTGTTTTAATTTTCATTTATATATATATATATATATATATATATATATATATATAATCATTGCCACATCAGACAAAAACCTTTAATTTTTTGTAAAAACTATCGGAGGTAGATAATGAATGCAAAATTAAGATGACATTTTAAAAAAAGGGAGAAATATCTTCCCAGTTGAAGGTTTTGTTTGAGGCTTAAAAAATGTTGTATATAAAGATACATAATTGATAGCAAACGTTGTGTCTGCTTGGGGCGAGTAAAATGACCCCCCAACCCCCAAATAAACAGGAGTTTCTGCATATCATTACACTCTTTAGACTTGTTCAGATTGTAAAATCGATTTATAATTACCTTCCTTTGTGTGTAAGGTTCACGCTCAACATGACATCATACTTTTACCTTAATTTATGGTTGACTTGTAAGTTTTTTTCCTTACCGCTACAATAATGCACAATAAAACCTTGAAACCAACGGTTTTCTCAGCTGATAGAGACACCAACTTCTAAGACATTGTCACTGGAGTCTTGCAAGGTTATATTTTAGTACCATATTTCTTCATACTCTGCCTTGACTACATATTTTGAATGCCCATAGATTTAATAAAAGAATATGTTTTCATATTAGAAAAGGCAGAAACTGAGGTAGACCCAGACTACGCCGAGTATACAATAATTTACGAAGGTCTTTGCTTCGATGTGGCATAAGGCCGAATGAATGAAGTTTCCCATGAGACACAAACTTACTCATGTACATTTGCTAGTCTAGCTTGCTAACTATTACACCACCAGAGATGCTCCTACGCAGAGTATATAGGGCTTCTCACAAGCATACCAGGCGAAACTGAATCTCTATAGCATTCCTTAAAACAAAAGTTAGAGGCATTGTCCTCTACGTGAACACACATATGTTTTTAACAAGACGGCATCATTTCCACTTTAATTAACAAGCCTCTAAAAGTCGTAGACCCATTCACGTATCTCGGCGGCAGCTTCTCAGCTTCTGAAAGTGGTGTCAACATATGCCTAGCGAAGGAGTGGAATGCTATTAACGGGTAATCGATCTTATGGCGTTTTACCTAACCGATGAAAATATGGGATATTTTCCACCAGTTGCTATGTTCATATTAGTAAATAGATGCACCACAAGAATACTGACAATATACATTGAGCAGAAGCTCTGTGGGAACTCCATGAGAAAGTTAGGAGCTGTCTTGAAGAAATACTTGAAGCAACGCCCTACATATCATTATGTGTGTGATTACCTACCTCCAATCTCACCAACCATTAAAGTAAGAGAAATAAAACCTGCGGGGCACAGCTGGAGAAATAAGGAGGAAATCATTTATGAAGTTCTTTGAAAGGCTCTTGAACGTGCTAATGTTGGCCTACCATATAAGATTAACAAATATCAACCCCATGTGGGTACAGGATGGTGCCTATGGGACCGACCAGGAGCGATAGATGATAGAGATGAATAACGCGCGTGAGAGAGAGAGAGAGAGAGAGAAAGAGAGAGAGGGAGCTAGGTCACTGGGTGTTAGTGCAACTTCATGATATATATATATATATATATATATATATATATATATATATCATCATGTCGTGCCTCAAGCACGGATATCCCTTACCCTCTCTCGCCACTTCTCCCAATCGTTCATCGCCTCTGGCAGGTCTTCATGGCTACATCCCGTATCCTCACATAGCTGCTGTATGTATGTTCGAGCTGGTCGTCCTGCTTTTTCCCGGCCAGGGTTATATATATATATATATATACTGGAGTTCACAGAAAACACCACTGCAATTTTTACATTGGATAGGTGATATCATCTGAGGCTTATCACCACTCAAACTTGGTAACTTTGGCCCGGGGTACGAGATGTAATATTTCTTTGGAGACAATGAATACATTTTGAACGCTGTCAAATCACCTTTTGATCGGCTTCCAGCTTTTTTGATAATTCATCTATTTGCGCACTCGTACCACTTCATTTCCATACGACATCTTCTCTCACTCAAAGAATCATGTTCTACATATACAACTTTTGATAACAGAGGTGGAATATAATTTTGTCCTATAAAGTGTTTCAACCCAATATGCTAATAATAGCATTAACTACTGAACACATTATTTATATATATATATATATATATATATATATATGTGTGTGTGTGTGTGTGTGTATCAAAGTTCAGGCATATTAATAAATTTCTCATGGGTCATATACCATCTAATTCCCTATTTGTCTTCCGTTTGGACAGCCCTATTACTATAAATCTATTTATCCTTTTTATCTCTCTCTCTCTCTCTTTGTATATATATATATATATATATAATCACGCCCCACCCATATATATATATATATATATATATATATATATATATATATCAGTATGTGTGTGTGAGTTTTATTTCACATGTGAGCGTTATGTGCACTTTCATCTTGACACGTGACTTCCCTTCACTATAAAATTTCGAATGATTATCTACTTATCTCAGTTTTCTTTTGTAGACAGAGAACGCTACCTGAAGCATAATATAAAAGAGTTCGTACTAAAAATTCCATCCTTTTCTGTAGTTTTGTGACGATTTGCACTTGCCTGAAGCAAAATATCACGCTGCTTTGCGTTTTTGTTGTGCAGATATGTGACTGACGGCAGTCTTGAGATCAGGGTCCGTCAGAAGCAAACCAGAACAAGAATGACCTTTGATTGGAGAGCATCGAATGAATATTTTTTTAGAAAGTAATAAAATGGACATCATCTTCATCGAAGGAACGAGATTTAATTTGTGAAGAAGGAACACGATTTTTACCTGTCTTAGCCGGTTAGAGGGCTCGATAAACAAGTCTCACAGTATTCTTACTCTATCATTTTACTCTGTAACTGACGTAAAACTTTTACTAAATCTTCGGCTGTTTTATGTAGTACAAAATAATCATCCACTCTGCTCCAATATACGGCATTGTTGGTAACATTTGTCTATCACCTTCGAGGACTTGTTCGGGAAACTTATTCATTTGCATATATATTTATTATTATTAACATTACTATGATTATTGTTTTACTCTTTTGAGAGCTTTTCATACCAACGTTAGCTGATGGTTTTTCACTGGAGTGTGAGTGAGAGCAAGTCTCCTCAAGTTTCCTAGAGCCTTCTCGTTATTCTGGCTGATCTCAACAATGCTATAGTCTGGATGGTCTCGTTTCGTGTTTTGATTTCCCACTCTTCCAGTCCTCTTTCCAAACCTTCGCGACCGTTCCAAACGTGCCAACGGCATTTGGTGTCACCGTCACACTTTTTTCACACAGTTTTCTTAGATCTATGGCAAGATCGAAGAATTTATTTTCTTTTCGCTCTCTTTGGCTTTCACGCTGTCGTCTGCCGGAACGCCCAAATCAATAAGACAACAAGTTATCTTGTTTCTTTTACTTCTTCTTTTTTTTTTTTTCTTTTTTGGTAATCAGTTTTCTGAAAAGTAACTGGCGTGGTATTACAAAAAATGTATTTCAATTTCAACCGAGAAACAAGAAGGTTTCCTCGCCACAGTAATCCTTCTCGAGAATTATGCGCTTTATCATCATTCTCTGCCACGCTTCAATGCACTGCGGAAATGATGCATCTGAAATGTCTCATTTACTTCTTTGTTACGACTCCCTTGATGGGCCCCATACCCCTTCAAAACCGGTTCCTGTGATGATCCTCTTAAGCTTGAGGAGAAGAAAAATGTCGCACCAAGAAAAATCAGCAGACTCGGTAGGTCGTTCTTGGACGGTGATGTTCTTCTTGGATAGGAACTGCCGGATGCTCAGCACATTTAATCCCGTTACTTTTCACTCATGTCCAAGTCTTTGGTGATAATCTTCCAAAAACCGTCCTTTTCCATCTCAGATTGAGTTAGGAGTATTCAGTCAACCGATGATCACACAACAACTACCTTTACCGTTCAATGTTGACCTCTACTTGTTGAAAACCTTTTGCTCCTGGAGTTATCTTTCATTTATTCATAACTCCCTTTAAACCTTTTGCGCAAATAAAAACACGAGTGAGTGGCATGTTGTTATCTTTAAAAACGTACTGAGGAATTTCAAGTGCTTGATACAAAGTTTTCCTCAACGGGACACAAAATTATTGGTTTATTCCTTCTTCAGTAGCTGAACAACCAGACAAAGAGTAAACAAAAACGTGATAAAATTGCAACGTTTTCAGGAAGCATAGATTACAGTAATATACTTCCAAGATATCAAGTTAGATGATAACACAATTCGTTGATCCCTTTTGCTTTTAGCTCACACAGCACACTCAGTCAGGTTTACTTTTCAGATTGCCTTCGCTTATATATATACATATATACATATATACCTGTGTGTGTGTGGGGGGGTAAGATATAAAGTCTAATCAGACAGATATGTTGTAAAAAGAAGAAAACGGAAAGAAAACTACATATAAATGGATGAGTAATATTTATCTTTAAGTATTACTTTATTTTAGGTCTATCGACTCGTTTCGACGGGATTAGCTAAATGTGAAATTACGAAAATTTTGGATAAAAAAGTATTTTGTGTCCTCTTTAGGATGATAATTATAATTCAATTTCCAACACCTCAGTAAAAGAAAAATATATAGTTCTGCCTCAGAATTCGAAAATCTCTATAACTGAAAAGAATTTAAACCGGCTTGATATAAAAATGTTCACACGAACATGCAAAACAATCAAACACTTAATAAGAAACAATAATATCCATAAAACCAAATCTTATTCCGACGCAGGTATATCTAGGATTTGCTGCCAGGACTGTCCAAAATCTTATATAGGAGAAACAAGTAGAAATTTGCCAAAGAGAATCAATCAATAATAAAAAAACAACTTTAAATCAGACAATTTTTCCAACGCTTTAGTTATTCATAACATCTCCACAAATCACAAATTTGATTTCAAACATTCAAACATCATTGTTTTCATTGATGAAAAAAACAAATGTTGAATCATAGAATCTTTTGCCATTTCACATTATAACACAATACAACAAAGATCTTAATTTTATATCTCCTTATTTAGCCCAAAGATTTCAACTTACACACACAACGATAATTTAATACATTTTTCAATCCATCTTCCACCTCGAGTCCATATGTGCACAATATTTCTTCTTTCTTCCCGCTATTTCCTTCCTCCCACATTCTTTCTTTTTTTTATTCCCTCTTCCACTTATTTCTTCTTTCCTTCATTCTCTACAAATACTAACCGACTTTTTATAGACACTGTATTTCTCATTAACTTTAATTTTAATTTACGTTCCATGACATAAACTTTTTCGAACATTATTCTGCAGCGTCCAAACCATTATTTTAAATCCATTATTCCCGCCCTGAAGATGACACAAAATACTTTCTACCTGAAATTTTTGTTATTTCATTTCTTAGATAATCCCGTTGAAACGTGTCGGTGAACCTAAAATAAAATAATATTCATTAAATTTTTCTCATTCATCTATTTTTTTTGTTTCTGTTATCTTCTTTTTACAACAATTATTTATGTCTGCGTTTGTGTGTGCATGAGTATATATATATATATATATATATATATATATATATATATATATATATAATCACAAAGTTTTTTTTATGTTATTTCAATTTAAGTCTTTGACACTTAAGGGATCCATAAATTTAACATTTTTTCTAGTCCTAACTGAGCAATTAAGCTATATATTCGTTTTTTTATTTCCTGCTTGAAGAACTACCTAAACCTTATGCAATATTCTGCAACAGCTTTTGTCATTTTGAATTCAGTACTTGATAGATGGGCTTTTTCAATTCCTTTCAGGATAAATTAAACCGTTTTTTTTATGTAATTATTTATAGTATGATTTTTAAAATTTATTTTAAAGCACATAATTAACTTTGTTACATACTTAAATTTCCTAAAAATAATTTATTTTTCCCTAGTCTCTCTATATTAGTTCTGTCCTTTTCCGTCTACCATTTCCGATAAACCTTTGATTCTATCTCTTTCCTATTCATCATGGTATGTTCTCCTTGCATTCATTTTTTGTCATTTAATGATTTTATCATAGCATTCAACGTGGTCTATTCCCTGATCCATGTTGATCTCATTTTCTCTCTTACTGTTATTACTTGCAATTTCCGTTTATCTCAATTTGATTCTGAGTTTATTTTGGTTAGTTTTCATTTCAAGCGGTTTAATTTATTTTCATGTTTCCTAAATGAATTTTTTAACTGGAATTATACAACGATTGTACTCTTTATGCTTCGAGAATATTTCTAAGGTTTCCTCCCATTATAGGTTTAATTTTATTTTCGATCTAATGTTACCTATTCATTTCAATTTCAGTATCTTCCTCTAAATTTGACCCTCAGATTATAAAGTTTAATTACTGGAGGATGATTATTTCCAATTATTCTTATGAATAAATATAAAAAGTAATACCATATTTTCTTAAATTTCAAATTTATATGGAGTAGATTTAGTTTGTCCCGAAAGCTGCATTGCTTCCAGCTGATAATTATTTATTCTTTGAGAATCCCGATCGATGTAAGCTCCCCCTGTTTCCACGAGTATGTTTTATGCTGCAATCTTCACCTGCATCTCATAATTATGAAAATTGAATTTGTTAACACACATGTAACTGTTTACCCCTCTATAAAAGTCAGATCAATAAAATATTCCAAGTTTATATTATATCAAAGATATCATTAAAAAAGATACATTAACTTATATATATATATGTGTGTGTGTGTGTATGTGTGTGTGTGTGTGTGAGTGAGTGTGTGTTTGTGTGTGATGTAGGTTTATGTGAGAATATCTAACTATTACTATGGCTTGTACCGGGCATTGGCATAATGGTTAGAGTGTTCGCCAATGGCCCAGGAGATCTGGGCTCAATCCCAGGTCTAGTCATACCAAAGACTCAAAAAATGGTACTTGATGCCTCCTTGCTTAACACTCAGCATTATTAGGTACGTATCAAGGGTAAAGTGGAGCAATCCTGGGAAAGGAGTAGCGCCCTCCCCTACACCTCGGTGTAGTAGCTATCGAAAAGGGAGCCTTCAGGTTAACCTTGACTACGGTCGCCAACTTTACTTACTTACTTACTCTGGCTAGTACAACAACAACAACAACAATAGCAACTATTATTACTTCTGTAAATGCTGCAAATAAAAAATGATGATGATAATGATGAAAAAGAACTGGTAACACAAATACAAACAACAAGAATATACAATCAATAGATAGGAATGGAATAAGGCATAAAAATATGCGACGTTGATAATGAAAATAGGGAAAAGAGAAATAACTGAAAGAATTGAAGTACCATATAAGCAAAGCATCAGAATTCTTGAAGAGAAAGCAAACTACATGTTCTTCGAAATATTGAAAACGACGGCATAAAAAAAGCAAGGAAAAAGAAAATAAAAAGAAAAGAAAATTTCATGAAATCAAACACAGCAATAGAAATCTTATCCAAGGAATAAAACTTGGGCGGTCCTCCTTGTAAGATATTCTAAACCATTCTTAAAATGTAAAAGAGAATAACTCAGGCAAATAAACAAAAGAACTTGGATATTCATGACAATACACAAAGAAAAACTTGGGAGCCTGCATGAAACTTCGAACAACGTCCTTTTATTAATCTGCGAGGATCAGTTGCGATATCATTAACGATAACCTGGCACAAATGTTAATTATTCCTATATTGTTAATCGCCTGCCGTCAGAATTGAACCTGTAATCTCCAGATAACGGTCACATAGAAGCTTATGAAGCTATGAACTACCACTAGCAATTCATAGTATATTTGTCGCTGCCTCCCACCAGACGGGACTTGACACAAGGTTAATCATATTTACCCACCCCGCTCGGGCAGGATGTGACACAAGGTCAATTTTTAAGCGGAGTTTAACAGGTTTGAATAAGGAGTTTTCCTTCTCCTAGACTAGTTGCCTCACCAAGGCTGAAGAACCTAGTCTGTCCTACTATTTACCCATAGCTGGAGGGACAATAATTGGATTCATACCTTTCCCAAGGGTATTAGTGCTATGTGAAGTGCAATCAGTCTCGTCCAAGATTTTGAACTCGTGTCGCCGTGTCCATTTCTTACGACTATAACCATTACACCACATCGCCTCCTCGACACAAAGTTAATAACACGAAGGTCGGTTTAAAGTGGGGATTAGAGGAGGGAAATGTCGGGCACGAGCCGAGGCTCGAACCCTGATGGACTTTGCTGGTCAATGACCCACTTAGTGCAACGTAAAAGTGGCAGTGATCTCAATTTTTATTTGTGCTCTTGGATAAAACCCTTAAAGATTGTTGAAGGAAATGGACGACTTGGAAATTAGAGAAGTGGAGACCATTCAGACAACAGTATTATCAAGATCGGCCAGAATTCTGAGAAGAGTCCTGGAGAATTGCTGTCACTCAGACTCCAGTGAAAAACCATCAGTTTACACTCTTGTAAACATAAAATGATAGAAGAATTTATGGTCTTGGTCGACGAGAGATTGAAAATCAAAGAAAGCGAAAATAGATACAAGTATTTGCATTTCACCAGAGAATTAAAAAAACAGCCATGAGAAATAAAAATAACGGTGATACCAGTTGTAAATGGTGCACTTGAAACGGTTTCGAAAGAGGACTGGAAGAGTTAGAAGTCGAAGAACAAACCAAGACCACACTACAGCATTGTTATGTTCGGCCAGAATACTGAGAAGAGTCCTGGAGAACTGAAGAGACTCTCTGTCGCTCAGACTTCACTAAAATACGATCAGCAAACTTTAGTACCAAAAATTTTCTACAGAATAATAATAACTCTATTCTTTGTTATATTTATGAATAAGGAGTGTCCTGAAATATTCAAATGTTTTCAAAGTCAAAAATCATCTTAATAAAAAACACTTTAAATTATTTGACCGAAGATAGTGGAGAACACATGAAATTTAATTAACGGATTTTTTATGTTCTTAATTCTTATATATATATATATATATATATATATATATATATATATATATATATGCGCAAATAATAGGTGAGCTCAAAAATACTTTCTTTTTTTTTTTTTGACGACTTTACTTTAAAAGCGAAATTCATGTCCGTACAATTTTGTCCTTCATTTAAAGGCTCTCCTCTAATTTGCATTTGTCCTTAAAAAGAAAATGTTCATCTGGATAATGCTCTAGGTCGACAACTGCAGAGAAAAGAGTTGTTAAACTATTCATTGATCAACTTGGGACACATTTCAGATGCAATAAGCTTGAAATAATCAATTGGTGCCGACAGTTTTGCCTCCCGTTGCCTCTTAATCCTGACTCAACCCGCTAGTATTACTCTCACTTAAATGTATGTAAGTAAAAATTGCCCGAGCAATCGATTGTATACTATTAAGAGGTCCATGAATGACCTTTCGAACAATTTAACGTAAAGGGAATGTAGGTTTAGGGTTAAGGCTATATCTACTTTCATTGTAAGGAAAAGTGTGAAGCTCTAAGAGTGCACATAAATTATTCATTTAAAGGCACTTTTGTAATTAAGTATGGAAATTAGACTTGGGCATTTAGTTTTAAAAGTGAGTTTGGATATAATTAATTATTAAATAAGGAACTAATTTCTCGCCTACTCTTTTTAATTTGGATACTTCTTCTGATATGAATGCAAATATCTAAAGTGCAACGAGAATAACTAGTTGACTTCAGGTGTAATGTCGATCGGTGCCATTTACTGTTTTTCTGGCCAAAGATTTTATAATGAGATACGTTAAATTATTGTATGTGTTATGTTTTGACCTGTTGACCCGGCCAAAATTGCCATTCAAGGTAATGCACCGGAAGGAGGTGATACATTCTGGTGGCAGTTATGAGAGGAAATAGCGTGGGCGGAAATTGGCTGATGAAATGGGACGAGGTAAAAAAGATCCCATTATACTCTCAGAGACTGACGCACCGGAAGAGAGTGGCCTCTGAACTGGATGGCAGTTATTTCCGCGCGAGGACGATCACACAGGCCATTCCAAAGAAAGCGGAAGTGACACATCCCGGTCCCCAGATATCGGAAGTAGTCGTGGAGGCGTGTCCATATCAGCGCGTGGGAGTTTGAAGGTAATATAAGTTGAGTTCCGGTCAGCTTGGTTCAACGAGCCAGTGGAGACAGGCGAGGAGTGGAGGAGATAGACGCGATGTAGTAAGGAAAGCCAGCACCCCGAAGAGTGGACTCTCAGTGCTCGGTTGAGCAACCATGGAGAACGAGAAAGACACAACGCTGACGGCCATAACTTCGGGGTCAAAATATTTCAGTAATGTTCGGTCTCCAGCTCACACGCAAACTTTGAACAACCCTTTCGAAACTTACAAATAAAGATGAGAGGTAAAATATTTTATAAAGAAGTCTTCCTGCGTCTTCCTTGCGTGCGTCGTTTATTCTTGCAACTTTATCATCGTGCGTTTGTCTATTATTGTGTCGTTGTGATGCTGCATGAACATGTATATGTGTATATAAGCATATTTATTATGTGAGTATATAACATATGGAGGAAGAAGAAAAATGTATAAATTATATGGTTCATAAGAGAATATTCTGGCATTCCGTATTCTTTTTACACATACAAAAATAATTCGGTGTATCTTAAGCCCCAATGAAAAAACTACCAATTCAGCTTGAAGCATATCGCGGTTTTAAACACACTGAATTGTGGTGATGCATCTAACAGTCTGTCTGTCGATGACAGTATATATATATATATATCGGGTTGAGCTCTCTAGCGAGAGAATTGAGGTAATTTACTAAGCTTTTTTGCTTAGATGTAGCACAAGGCCGCATGAATTGGGCACCCAATGAGAATCGAACTCACTCGTGTAGGTTTGCTAGTCTACCTTGCTAACCATTACACCACCCGAGGTGCCCCACGAGAGAATTGAGGGTTACTACTCACGTAAGCCAAAGCTCTTCGAATGAACTGAGCTCTCCGTAGCCGTTAAACGTACATATGTAAACAAAACAAAAAGTGATAAAATCCCTTCGCTTACGTTAGTTTCCTTGGGGCTTTGCGGTAGAATCTACGGCTGACTTAAAAGTCAGCAGAGTTTAGTTCCCAGCTTCGTAAATCTGGCATGTAGAGCCATATTGAAGTTTTATGACACAACGAAACAGTCTGTGGATGACTACATATTTATACGGGGCGTGCAAGTTTATCATCCAAAGAAATGAAAGCAGTATCCGAATTTAAATCCTAGACGTGCCTGTTTGTGTTTCATTTCGTAGTAATGTTCTTGTGAAAGGTATTAATCTATTTGTGCCCCTCCAAATTTAAGGGTTACAAATAGAACAGACTGGGTTATTTAATTTTGGTTAGGTGACCATTCTTGAGGAATATGCCATTAGAACGTTTAGGTAAATTTACTGGCACATACTCTGACTTCCATACGTACACACTCACCGACACACAATGAGACAGACCCATCGAAAACATCAATGTTCACATGAAAAATATGAAAAAAAATGTTCTGTTGTCTGCTACTCTTTCCTCTAATAGTGTTTAGCTTTGAAGTAATCAGCTACTTATTTCTTCATTTTTAAGAATAAAACATATCAATTGCAATTGTTTCATATTTTCATATTCATTGTTAAAATGTTATCTGGTATTTGTAATTGATATATTTGCGTTTTTTTATTATTATACCTATTTATGGACCAAGTTACATATGTTTTTACATCACTGGTCGCAATTAACTTCCATTTTGATACTGTTTTGCCCTTTTTCTTCATATAAGCAAGAATAGACTATTTCACGTTACCATCATGGTGAAGGTCTTCTTAGAGCCTGTTTCCGCTCTCTTGAATAGCAACCATCAAGTGCAAGGATCCACCTGTTGTCTGCGAAATTTTCAGCATATCCTGCCCAGCAAAACTCATGTCTCCAATACTACACGATCACGTCATTAACTCAATTTGAATATGCTCACGAAAAACTCTCTGTGTGGATGTTTCCATAGCCTTCTATATCGTAGCAATATATATATATATATATAGAGAGAGAGAGGAGGTGGAGGAAGAAGGGAGGGAGAGAGAGAGAAAGTGAGAGGAACAGTAAGAGAAATAGAGACAGAGAGAGAAAAACAGACTGACTAAAAGAGACAGAGATATAGATAGGAAAGAATAATAAGAATGAAAAATTCAGTAGTTTTTATGTCAAGAGCCATTTTATGAATTCAAATATATTTAAATTTATTCATTCATTTTGTTTACTCGAGGGATGTGAAAGAATTTTCTCAACTTGCCAACATGACAGATGAAAACATCTGCATTGAATGCAAAAACAGAAGAACCGACTCATATGCACATATATTAATTTATAACAACAACTATGTTAGTTATCTTATATTTAATTATTTATAGCATATATCAATTTAGACTAAAGATAAATAGAAATTATGAGGCTGTACATATATTCAACCACTTTTATCGGTCAGTCATGTCTTTCGTGTCTGTTCAAATATTGGCTTTTTAGTTTTCAGAATTACCAAAAGTACGGTTTATCCTATTTTTAGAGATTACAGATCACAAGATCATAATGGTTAATATTATTTCCCTCTCATCCGCTCCATAATCTAATTTGGCTACGGGGAGCTCTATTTATAGAGAGTGTCTTATTATTTCACTCTTACTAGTTCCATTATCTAATTTGGTCATGGCGCTCTTTATATAGCCTGTTTTAGTTACTGATAGCCTGATGAAGCTATACCACTTTCTTCGTCTACTTCTGGTTTGAATTCAGTGTTTTCTTTCTTGTCCTAGTCCGGTTGCAATACCAATATTAAAGAGCTCAGTCTGCCGAACTATTCACCAACTGCTGGAAAGAAAATAGTTGAAGTCATACCATTCCCCTGAATATCAGTGCTATGAGAAATGGAATGAGCCTCAAGCAGGGTTTGAACTCGAGCAGATGAGTCCACATCCTTTGACGATAACTGTTTCGCCATTAATACGAGGATCATTAAATAAGTTTCCAGACTTTTTTTCGTATAGGCAATTTTATTGATAGTAAACACATGAAACTCTAGTGTCCTTCGAAGTAATCTCCTCCGGCTGCAAGGTCCTTGTTCTACCGTTCCAACATCTTCTGCAAGGCCCCATGGAAGTCCACTTGTGTGAGCGTGTCAATGACCTTCGTCACGGCATCTTTAATCTCCTCAGTTGTCTCATAACGACAGCCTCTGAGCTTAGGGAATAAGAAAAAGTCACAAGGAGCAAGGTCTGGACGATAGGGAGGCTGAGGAACTGTCTGGCTGCCCATCTTGGTCAAATACACTGTGACAAAGATGAAGTTGTGGACTGATGCATTGTCCTGGTGGAAATGCCACTGAGCCGATTTGAAGAGTGCTGGCCTCTTCCGAAGGAACCTCTTCCTGAACTCCCTTAAAACCTCAACATAGTAAACCTAACCCTAACCCTTTGGCCAATCAACTCATAAGATGTATAGCAATAACATACTGAATTTTCAAGAGTGTACAACAATTTTAGATGACTGTACAAATTTCTTTTCTGGAAACTTATTGAATGCACCACGGTAAATCCTTCATATACTTTTTCATTTGTTCACTTGTATAAGATCTATAGGTCGATAATCTGATTTGTGTTTTATTTTCCCAGACGTTGCATCATGAGAGTTAATTTATTGGTTCACCAAATTGCTCCCACAAGGGTTGATATATCCATAAACGAAGAAACCATACCAAAAGAAACCAAATTTTTTTTTTTTTTGCTTTTCTCGACTTGCAGATTGTTCTCTAAAGATATGATCATTCAATCAATGAGAACATTATGCAGTTTGATAATCTGTTAGTTCAGTAATTACTCGCTGGCCTCTCGAGGCAGCGGCAAAATACATTCCAACAAAACTTAAAACTCAATGTAGAGTCCTATGGGAAACTTTAGCGGTGAGAGAAAAACATGCACTAGTGAAAACAGACTCC
Source organism: Sepioteuthis lessoniana (assembly GCA_963585895.1). Taxonomy (NCBI): domain Eukaryota; kingdom Metazoa; phylum Mollusca; class Cephalopoda; order Myopsida; family Loliginidae; genus Sepioteuthis; species Sepioteuthis lessoniana. The sequence continues at coordinate 8,842,141 of OY757910.1, forward strand.
AAAAACTATCGAAAAAACCCAACAAATACAAATGCCTTAAAACTAAAAACGGCACAATATCAATTAGCAGGCATATATATAAAGGAACAGACAGAATACATTCAAAATCAGATAGATAAGATAAGAGACTCGGTGGAAGATAGACAATCTAGAATAGCCTGGCAAACAATAAACGAAGTGAGCAGAAGAAAGAACACAGCCAAAGCAAAACTTAAAGCAGCAAACCAACAAGAAAGAATAAAACTATGGAAACAGCACTTCGAAAACTTACTAGGAAACCCACCAAAAATAACGCATGAACCAATCACCAGAATAATTAGCAAACAATTAGACATTAAACTAGGACCGTTCACACAAGAAGAACTCGACTCGGTTCTCAGAAATATTAAAAATAGGAAAGCTGCAGGGCTGGACGAAATTCCCCCGGAAGTATGGAAGACCAGACAATTCGACGACATACTGCTCCGACACTGCAACGCAGTATACAATCAAAATCCGATAGATAGATGGATGAAGGGATGCATACTCCCCTTCCCTAAAAAGGGGGACCTCGGATTAGCCAAAAACTACCGAGGCATAACACTTACATCCATAGCTGCCAAAATCTACAATGCCCTACTACGAAACCGAATAGAACCCAAAATCGACAACATACTTAGAAAAAACCAAAATGGCTTCCGAAGAAATAGATCCACGACCTCACAAATATTAACCATCTGCAGAATCCTTGAAGGTGTACGGGCAAAGAACCTACAAGCGACATTAATATTTATCGACTTTACCAAGGCTTTCGACTCCATTCACAGAGGAAAGATGGAACAAATCCTACTAGCGTACGGCATACCTAAAGAAACCGTAGCGGCAATAACGATTCTCTATAGAAACACTAAAGTAAAAATACGATCACCGGATGGAGACACAGAATACTTTGACATTGTAGCAGGAGTACTACAAGGGGACACGCTAGCTCCGTACCTCTTTATCATTTGTCTAGATTACGTACTTAGAACATCGATTGACAAAATCAAAGAGAATCGCTTCGAACTGACGAAGAAAAGAAGCAGAATATACCCCGCAACAACAATTACCGACGCCGACTACGCCGATGACATAGCGATACTGGCAAATACACCTGACCAAGCCGAAACTCTTCTGCATAGTTTGGAACGAGCAGCAGCAAGCATAGGCCTCTATGTTAATGCACCCAAAACGGAATATATGTGCTATAACCAAACGGGGGACATCTCCACTCTAGAAGGAACCCCACTTAAACTAGTAGACAAATTCACGTACCTAGGAAGCAGCATCGAATCAACCGAAAAGGACATCGAAACGAGGCTAACGAAAGCATGGACAGCTATCAATAGGCTATCGATTATATGGAAATCAGACCTAACCGATAAAATGAAACGCAGTTTCTTCCAGGCAGCGGTCACATCGATACTGCTATATGGATGCACTACATGGACGCTAACAAAACGGCCGGAGAAGAAACTAGACAGCAATTACACAAGAATGCTGCGTGCAATCCTGAACAAGTCCTGGCAGCAACATCCCACAAGACTCCAACTGTACGGCCACCTGCCCCCTATCACGAAAACTATTCAAGTTTGACGAACCAGACATGCAGGACCCTGCTGGAGAAGCAGAGATGAACTCATAAGAGATGTACTCTAATGGATCCCCACACATAGCCGCGCAAAAGCAGGGCGACCAGCTCGAACGTACATTCAGCAGCTATGTGAGGATACAGGATGTTGTCCTGAAGACCTACCTAGGGCGATGAACGATAGGGAGGAGTGGCGAGAGAGGGTCAGGGATATCCGTGCTACCAGCACGATATGATGATGATGATGAATAATTTAATAAATTGCCATTTTTTAAAAGTGTAAAATGAGTGGTTTGGTTTTACGGTATAACGACGATTGCAAGATTATATAATGCTACATTCACGTCCGGTACCGGACATTGGCATAATGGTTAGAGTGTTCGCCAATGGCCCGGGAGACCTGGGTTCAATTGAGTCATACCAAAGACTCAAAAAATGGTACTTGATGCCTCCTTGCTTAACACTAAGCATTATAAGGTACGGATCAAGGGTAATGTGGAGCAATCCAGGGAAAGGAGTAGCGCCCTCCCCTACACCTTGGTGTAGTAAGCCACCGAAAAGGGAGCCTTCGTGTCACCCTCGACTACGGTCGCCAACTTTACCTTTACTTACATTCACGTCCACAATTAGTAAATTTTAACCGAGATAAATATGCCGATGAAAGGAATAGTCCATAATAAATGTGTATGTTGCATGTATTTGCTCGAACTCGAAGCCAAGCCGATTTTTAAACAGAATAAAGCTGATGTGAATTCAGTGCTTTCTTTCTTCAAGATTGGTTGCCATACGAAAGATAAAGCACCCAGTCAACTCTATTATTTACTCAAAGCTAGAGATTAAACAGACTTATTCATACCTTTTCCAATGACATAATAACGAAGAAAGCGAGAGAGAGAGAGAGCGAGAGAGGGAGAGAGAGATAAAAGAAAAAAGGAAAACCCCTTTTCTGATTTCGGAACATTATTCAGCAGAAAATATGAGATATTTCATAAAAGCAAAATCTTCCGAAACCAAGGAATTATTAGATGCTATTAAAATTGCCGGTATTTATTTATTAATAGAGTATTTTTCCGTGGCCCATTGGACTGGCAAACATGTAAAGCAATTAAAGACACCTCGGTTATTACATATATTCATTCAAATACGAATAAATGACAAGTAAGAATATCAATATCCGATACAAACGTCGTTTGCCTCAAAATATGGGGAATTTATTTATCTATTTATTTATAAAGCCTATTAAGCTGGAGCTGGAGGTGCCCGTGGTGTAATGGTTATCGTCGCAGGATATGGACGTATCACTAATTTGAATCCAAATGTTCTCCCTCCAGCTATGGGTAAATAGTAGGGCAGACTAGGTTCTTCAGCCTTGGTGAGGCAACTAGTCTAGGCAAACTCTGAATTCAAACCTGTTAAACTCCGCTTAAAAATTGACCTTGTGTCATATCCTGCCCGAGCGGAGGTAAATATGATTAAAATGGAGCTGTAGATTACACCTACTGCAGCACTTCAGAGGATTAAGATTCCCCAAAGGAATGTCCTGCATATAACATTAAACAATATGAGAATGAATCTTCAATCCTTGGCTTTGGGGAATATGGAATACCCCTTCTTTGTCATTACTCCCAAGTTCTGGAGTAGTAGCAACTTTAGAAAAAATCTAGCAAGGTTTCACCTAAATGGACCATGAAGACCATTCTGATTAAATGAGGGTTGGACTAAAACTATATTTTATTGATTAAAAAATCGCAAGAAAGAATAATGTTAGCATTAAGAAAATAGATAAATAAATAAACTAAAAAAATAAGGAAAAATAGCCAACTTTTCTAATGCTTACACGTATTAAGCGAGTCCGATTTCTGATTAAGTAATTCACTGGGCTTATTGTAGGAAACTATGGCAAGTTTTTTTCTCCATACATAATTGGCAATATTTATCGCCGCATTATATTTACTTCATTTTTTTACTATCTCCCATTTTAATACAGGATCTGTACAAAGGTTCTTCTTAATATCCCAGATAAACTAGTTCCATGTCTATATACTTCGTATTCAAAGTTACTTTTATGACTGTAATATCTTTTTTAAGGGTCCCTGCGTGGAACCTACGTATAACTTGTTAACATTCCTACTAAGGTTACTATCATTAGATCAACGACTATGTACATCCAGCTTATACATTATACACTCAAACTGACACATCTCCTTACTGGGGCAATTAGAAAGCTCAGCATGTTGATTATTCCTGAGTTTTTTTTTAATGTTAGTTTTTCGAGGTGCATACGAAAATTTCCAGATTTTTTCGTATGGGTATTTAGAATTGTCGTAGATTCTTGAGAATTCAATATGTTACTGCTATCCATCTTATGAGATGACCGACCAATTTTTATGATTTCAGGTTCAAAGAAACAGCCACAGCAGCAATTTGAATACACCATATTGTCACACCTGGTGAATTTGAATACAGCCTTATTGTCACACCTGGTGAATTTCAAAAATGCAATCTGACACTTTAGAAGAACGATATGCAATAAAATTCTGTTTTAAACTTGGAAAAAAAGCCACAGAAACGTATGGAATGGTTCAGACTGCTTTTGGAGCATCTTGCATGAATCGAGCATCAGTTGTTGAGTGATATAAGAGATTCAAGGAAGGCAGGGAGTCTGTGAGGGATGATGAGAGATGTGGAAAGAGTAAGGAAGTCAATACACCAGCGTTGATTGGCCAAAGGGTTAGGGTTAGGGTTAGTTTTAATATGTTGAGGTTTTAAGGGAGTTCAGGAAGAGATTCGATCGGAAGCAGCCACCTCATATATATATATATATATATATATAATGACCCGCAATTCTACTTGTGAACACTTATTAGTCATAGAGTTTTTAAATTAGCGCTGCTTTTTGTTGTATTAAGTATTTTTAAATTCTAAAAGAATTATTTACCATAAATAACCAAAATATTTTCTAGTTTATTTAGTCCAATAGATTTTGGAGTTAAATTACTTAAATTTATCCGAAACAAGAATGTTGTTCCAAAGCCTCGGTGATTCAATGTCACCCGATCATTTTCTGTCGATTCTACACATTCAAACGAGTTCCAATAAACTGCACGTCAAAATACGTCAACTGTACACGAAGAACGCTCTCATTCAAATTATTCATCGATAACTTAAAACATCTCATAATCTATTATATGTTCGCACCGAAACTCTCAATAATGACCGAAGAATGTCGAAAGTACATCAATTCTGATCATATCATCAGATATTTTGACCATTTCATTTTTATTTGTGACATCTCACAAAAATCAAATAAAATTGAATTCTAAATCCTCGTCTCCCCTCTTTAATGCAATATCTCTCTCTTTCTCTCTCTCTCTCTATATATATATATATATATAGTGTAACAGTATATATATATATATTATAAAGTAGGGATAAAGGATAAAGTGGAGCAATCTAGGGAAAGGAGTAGCGCCCTCCTCTACACCTTGGATTAGTAGCTATCGAAAAGGGAGCCTTCTGGTCACCCTCGACTAATGTCGACAAATTTACTTATATATATATATATATTGTATCAACGAAAAATGCTGATGCACATCCAAAAAGATGTATTAAAAAAAATTACTATGTAAACCATTTAAAATAATAATTCAAGGCATTTTTATAATTTATCAAATTATAACTGAATAAAAAAAATTGTTAGCCGTCTAATATCAGTCAATATCTTACCTCTTTCGCCCTTTTTATTCGTTTAAATATTTCAAAATGTAATTGATTTCTCCTTATTATCATCAATTTCATCTAGTATTATTCTTCATCATTCTAATTTGCAATGATTATTATTTTCCTCATAGATAATCTCGATTTCCCCACTCTTGTCATCAGCAAAGTGTGGTGCGAAGAAAAGCAGATAGTAGCTGGTATTTAGAGGCTAAGACGAGTCAAAATTATTTAAATGAAGGACCAACAAAGCTTAATGTAAAAAACAAACAATTAAATCATATTCGGTTTTATATTCTGCGTATTCTTTTAACCCTCTCTGGTCTTTTTTGTTTGGTTCGACATTTATCAGAAAAAAGAATATTCTGACGATTGTGCAAACGTGAATCTACTAGTAATAAAATGTGGTTTTGATTTGTGTCCAAGACTATCTACACATACAAACACATAACATCACACACACACACACACACACACACACACACACACACACACACATATATATATATATATATATATATATATATATACTGGCAGTATTTCTTCATTAATACAAATTTCGGAGAGAATTTTTCTCACCGACAACACAACAATATTAGAACATCAAAATACCAAACAAAAACTACAGATTCTCGTAGCACTACATATTAGAAACATGCAACCGACACTTAACAGAATTAATTATCAAACCAGCGCTAATGCACTTAAATATCTTTAGCGACTGACACTATTTATAGAAACTCATTTAAAAGTAAACGCTATACACACCAACGGTAAAGAGGCTCTTACATTGTAGTAATGCAAAAAGAAAAGTGACATCAGTTTTGTAAGAGATCCTCCCCTGATGATGGCCCAAAGTCGGGCAGTAAGTATTTAGGAATTATACAATTATGGGAAATATATCAATCTATTCCCACCGAATACGATAAAAGCAATACGGCAATATGAACTGATCAACAAGAAAATATGTAGGCAGAAAATGTCAATTATGTTTAACGAAATATATATATATATATATATATATATATATATATATATATATATATACATTATTATGAATTTTGAAAATTTATGTTTTAAAAAAAGGATATTTTTCAGAGAAAAAGACAACAGTTTATAAGAAAAATACACTTACAGGTTACAATTTCTGCCTAAGCTAATTTCTGGAAATAAGTTCACCGATTTAAGTTGTTTTGAATTTTTATAAATTATTCAGTTTTAGTAAATCAAGGTTTTTAGAGAAGAAATGACAGGTTGAAAAATATAATCGATACATAGCAAAATACTACCGTTCTTTTTTCATATAACTAGAAATATATATATATATATATATATATATATATATATATATATTAGTTAGTTAGAATTAAAATATACCGCAAAAATGGTCTTGATCTTTAAAATATCGGGCTCAACGCACAACAATACAAAGCAATATCTCTATATTTCAGCAATAAAAGTAAAACAAGGTAAAACCACGCAGGATTCCCGGATGAGCTCACGTTTAAGACTGACAGACAGATTGTCAGACACACACACACACACGCTTGCGCGCACACACACACACAGTTAGCTGACTAGCAAGCTAACTAGATAGATAGATAGATAGATTGATATATAGATAAGTATATCTTATAATTATACGAATTCAGCGATATAGAGACGGAGATACTGAATTAGGATGAAACAAAAGAAACCATTTCATATACGTAAAACACTAGAATTGACACTCAACGTAATTGTGGAAAACATTTATATGAGCAACTCGACACTACCAAGAATCCGCTTTTCTGTGCATATGTGTATATGTGTGTTGCTTCTAAAATGGCCCAGAGCATTTCCTGTTTCGAAAACGTAATTGGCTTCTGTGGAAAAGCGAAACATGCCTGTGAGTGTGACTCAAAAAGAAGGGAAGAAAATACAAAAATTACATACACAAATAAATACAAAATACCAATATATATATATATATATATATATATATATATATTTAAAAAAAAACTAATACCTGGGCAAAGCTAGTAATTCATCTTTTCTCCTATCTACATTGATTAAATCTGGGGACTTCGCCGATGATGGATGATAGCGAAAAGCAGATTACGGATGTTTCCATGTTGTAACAATAGAGTCACTTAGAGTTTAGCTTTTCCTTTGATCCCTGAGGTATTCCTGTCACTACGAAATCCGAGGTCGCAAGAAAATTCCGGATCGAGGAATATAAAGTGTATATCAAATCAAGACAGAATAAAGCAGATTCAAATGGTAGGTCTTGTGAATTTATTATAAAAATATGACAAACAGAAGAAAACACAGTTGCACACACACATATGTTTCTGCGCACATAAAAGCAGGCGTGTTTAGGGTTATCATCGTAGGAAATGAAGTCGAAGACATAAGTTCAAATGCTGGATGATGCAGTTGGAGTTTCCATTTGCGCTAGTGCCTTTGGGAAAAGCAGGAATCCTAAATATCTCGCCTACCACAAATATTAGCATAATAGTTGGGTAGCCTGAGATTTTTTAGCCTGGGTACAGCAACAACTCTCAGTGTAAGAAATATATAATTTCAGTCCAACAGTTATGCACCCCAGAATTGACCTTTAATCGAATCCTACCCTTGGTTTGTTAAACACAAACAATAAGTAAAAATGTCAGTTAAACATAACTCTTCTAGGTGTGAAAAAATTTAATGAACTAGTTTTCAGTTCTCCCAGAGAGAGTTTATATTCGTTATGCACTAATATACATTCAAAAATGCATCTGTACACGTCTATCTCTGTGATAGATATCTTGAGAAAGTTTTGGACAGTGGTATGTTATAATACTCAATGTATATTGCAACCTGCCTTCGGAATCTTCCTTTCTTCTAGAACCATATAACCCTGTGCTACCTGTCTCATATTACTCAGAGGAGAGATAAATGTTGTGTTACTAAATGAGAAGATAGGTATTTCATTAAATAACTGCAAGCAGGAAGTTCAGGATGGCGTGACTTGAAAATACCCTCTCTAGAAGACAAATAATTACGTTACACCTGCATGGGAAATCCATTGGCGGTTTATCGCTTATGTAATATAAATTAAATGTAGGTTAATTAATATATACGCGGTACACACGATAAGTTTCCAGACTTTTTTTCGTATGGGCATTTAAAATTGTTGTAAACTCTTGAAAAGTCAGTATCTTATTATGATACATATTATGGGATGACTGACCCATTTTTATGATTTCAGGTTCAAATGAACTGCTACAGCAGCAATTTGAATACACCATACTAAAGCCTGATTTTCACAGCTGGTGAATTTCAAAAATGCAATCTGATACTTTAGAAGAACGATATGCAATAAAATTCTGTTTTAAACTTGGAAAAAAAGCCAGAGAAACGTATGGAATGGTTTAGACTACTTTTGGAGCATCTTGCATGAATCGAGCATCAGTTGTTGAGAGGCATAAGAGATTCAAGGAAGGCAGGGAGTCTGTGAGGGATGATGAGAGGTGTGGAAGGAGTAAGGAAGTCAATACACCAGAGTTTATTGGCAAAAAGGTTAGGGTTAGGGTTACTACGTTTAGGTCTTAAGGGAGTCCATGAAGAGATTCCGTCGGAAGAAGTCATTACTCTTCAAATCGGATCAGTGGCATTTCCACCAGGACAATGCCCCAGTACACAACGCCATCCTTGTCACAGTCTATTTGACCAAGATGGTCATCCAGACAGGTCTTCAGCTTCCCTATTGTCCAGACCTTGCTCCCTGTGACTTTTGGTTATTCCCTAAGCTCAGAGGCTGTCGTTATGAGACAATTGAGGAGATGAAAGAGACTGTGACAAAGGTCATTGACACGCTCACACAAGATGTCTTCCATTGGGCCTTCGAGAAGCTGTGAACGGTAACACAAGTGCATTGCAGCCGCAGGAGATTACTTCGAATGGGACTAGAGTTTCATGTGTTTACTATCAATAAAAATTCTTATACGAAAAAAAAAAATGGAAACTTATCGTATGCACCTCGTATTTGACATGAAGAATAACAAAGAGTGTGATTATTTGTTGGAATTGTAACATGATGTCGACTAAAGAAATCTTTTGAAGTACTGAATCTATATTTTATCTCTGAAATACGTTTTCTTTGATTGCCACTCTGAGTTAATTCCTATTACGTTCTATTTTTGTATATCGGAGAAGCTATTTTTATATTGAAAACTTATGTTCAAACTGATAAGAAATCTGATTTCATAAAGTATCTTCAATTTCCAATTCTCTTTTAAATTAATGTAGAAAATTAGCATATTTCTGATTCTAATTTGGCGTTAAGATGTCTTAGGAAATACCTATGAAAATACTTAATATAATAACGTTAAAGACCAAAAACTTAGTATAAAATATGCACACAAACACATAAACACAGTCACACACACACACACACACACACATATATATATATATATATATATATATATATCACAGTGCACTAAATTGGCAGTTGCATGGATATTTGGACTGAATATTGCAAATATATGAAAAAACGTAATAAACCATATTATACTTAACCACATGTTTAAGGGCGATAATTTCTCCATTTTTATTACAAAATTGCCTGATGTTGGAATGCATTTTATATCTATTAGACATTTGGCACAAGCTTAAATGCTAAAACAATGAAATAAATATCATGTTAATAATAATGTTAACTGACACTTTTAATTTTTTCTTGTATATATATATATATATATATACAAGAATGCTGCGAGCAATTTTGAACAAATCCTGGAAGCAACATCCCACAAAGCACCAGCTGTACGGTCACCTACCTTCAATGACGAAAACTATCAAAGACGAACCAGACATGCGGGACATTGCTGGAGAAGCAGAGACGAGCTAATGTGATATCCTCCTATGGACCCCCTGATATGGCCAAGCAAAAGCAGGGCGTTTAGCTCGAACATACATACAGCAGATCTGTGAGGATACGGGATGTAGCCCTGAGGACCTACCACCAGAATTGATAAACAATAGGGAGGAATGGCGAGAGAGGCTCAGGGATATCCATGCTGGCGGCACATCATGGTATATATATATATATATATATATACACACTTGGTGCATTCAATAAGCTTTCAGATTTTTTTGTACGGGAATTTAAAATTGTTGAAGACGCTTGAAAATTCAGCATCTTATTGCTATACATATTATGAGATGACTGACCCATTTTTATGATTTCAGATTTAAATGAGCAGCTACTGCAGCAATTTGAATACACCCTACTAATGCCTGATTGTCACACCTAGTGAATTTCAAAAATGCAATCGGACACTTTAGAAGAACGATATGTAATAAAATGCCACAGAAACGTATGGAATGCTTCAGACTGATTTTGGACCATCTTGCATGAATTTAACATCCGTTTTTGAGTGGCATAAGAGATTTAAGGAAGGGAGGGGGTCTGTGAGTGATGATGAGAGGTGTGGAAAGAGTAAGGAAGTCAATACACCAGCGTTGATTGGCCAAAGGGTTAGGGTTAGGGTTACTGTGTCGAGGTTTTAAGGGAGTTCAGGAAGAGATTCCGTCGGAAGGGGTCAGCACTTCAAATCGGGTCAGTGGCATTTCCACCAGGACAATGCACCTGTCCATATCTCCACATTTGTCACAGACTGTTTGACCAAGATGGGCATCAAGACAGTTCCTCACCCTCCCTAGAGTCCAGACCATGCTCCTTGTGACTTTTGCTTATTCCCTAAGCCCAGAGGCTGTCGTTAAGAGATAATTGAGGAAATGAAAGAGGCTGTGACTAAGCTCATTGACACGCACAAACAAGAGGACTACGATGGGCCTTCCAGAAGTTGTTGGAACGGTATAACATATGCATTGCAACCAGAGGAGATTACTTCGAAGAGCACTAGAGTTTCATGTGTGTACTATCAATAAAAATGCCCATATGAAAAAAATGTCTGAAACTTATCTAATGATCCTCGTATATATATATATATATATATATATATATATATATATATATGTCATCAGTATCATCATAACATCGTAGCACCTGCACGGATATCCCTGAACCTCTCTCGCCAGACCTCCCTATCGTCCATTGCTTCTGGCAGGTCTTCAGGGCTATATACTGTATCTGCACTGAACTTCTGCATGTAGGTTTGAACAGGTAGTCCTGCCTTTGCTCGTCCATGTGAAGGGGTCCAGAGGAATACACCACTTGTCGATAGGTTGTCCCTACTTCTCCATCGGTGTCCCGCATGTCTGGTTCGTCTAATTTTGATAGTTTTTGTGATGGCTGGTTGGTAGCCGCACTGTTTCTGCTGTGTTGTGTGCTGTCTCCAGGACTTGTTCAATATTGCTTGCATCATTCTTGTGTTATTGCCGTCAAGCTTTTTCTCCGTACGTTTAGTTAGCATCCATGTAGTGCATCCATATAACAGTATCGAATAACCGCTACTCGGAAGAAATTGCGCTTCATTTTATAGGTCATGTCTGACTTCCATATTACCGATAGTCTATCATTAGCTGTCCATGCCTTTGCTAGTCACGTGTCGATATCTGTCTCGGTTAATGGGACACTGCTCCTTAGCAAGGTGAACATGTCAACTAGTTTCAGAGAGCTACCGTTTAGTGTGGAGGTGTCACCTGTTTGATTAAAGCACATATATTCCGTCTCGTGTGCATTAACATGGACGCCGATGCCTGCTGCAGCTCGTTCCAGACTATGTGGCAGGGTTTATGCTTGGGCGGATGCATTTGCCAGAAGCGCTATATCATCGGCGTAGTCCGCGTCGTTATTTGTTTTTGAAGGGCAACTGCTCTTTCTTTATTTGTTACCATGAAACTCTTTTCTTTGACTTTATGGATAGATTTTCTAAGCCCGTAGTCTAGACAGATGATAAAAAGGTATGCGACTAATGTGCCTCTTTCAAGTATACCTGCTGCAATGTCTAAGTAGTTTGTGTCTTCACGGACTTGACACACACTCAAACCATGCTTGTATAAAAAAAACATTAAAATATCATTTATCTTACTTGAAAATAGAGACATTCATGTTGATGATGGATGTTTTCCAAATAGCTACGGCAGAATTATGAATGAAATGAAAATGAAGAGATCCCATGTTGATTATTGTTGTAGGATATATTTAAAAGTGGTAGCTTCCGGATCGGTGTATCTGCAACATTTTCTTATGTAAAGAAAATATTTCGTTGATTTTATCCACATAAATAGACACATTTGAGCCTTCCCAGGTCCAGTCATACCAAATACTTTAAAAATGGAACTTGATACCACCTTGCTTAACACTCAGCATTATAAGGTACGGTTCAAGGGTAAAGTGGAGCAATCCAGGGAATGGAGTAGCGCCCTCCCCTTCACCTTGGTGTAGTAGCTATCGAAAAGGGAGCCTTCGGGTCACCCTCGACTATGGTCGCTAACTTTTTTTATCTTAAAATCTAATCATAAAAAGTAAAATTTTACTGAAAGGGATAAAAAAAGAATGTTCCTGAATCTTTCAGAACACTTCTAGTCGCAATAGGAATATTTTGTCTTAAATTCACATATGACTGAACTCGAAAGCCATTTTAAAGATTGGACACTATTTTCTTGATGCATGGGCACTACAAAATTCTTCCATTAATTGTTTTGATAAAACTTTCGACTTTAAAACACTGTAACTTTGAACAAAAATCATTGAAAGAAATTTAAAGAAAAAAAATAGTCTATTTTCCTAACCCCTCGGTATTTAGTTTATGCATACGTCCTGCTTCATTAATTTTCAAAAATAATCAATGTCTAGTCCTTGGCCAGTATATATATATATATATATATATATATATATATATATATATATACACGCAAAATAAGGGGATAAATAGACATCAAAATCGGAGAGTTTACTGCGGAAGAACTTGACGCTGTATTGAAAAAACTAAAAGCAGAAAAGCAACAAGCATCAACGAAATACCGCCATAAGTTTAGAAGGCAAGAATATTAGACTATGTATTTCGCCAATTATGCAACGTAGTATATAAAAAAAGCAACCGAGTTTTCGATAGAAGATTGCTCCGTTCTTCTCCCCAAGAAAAGCGACTGTAAAGTCACTAAAAACTAAAAAGTTATAAATCTTACTACTATTGCAGCTAAGTTTTATAATGTTTGCTTCACAATCTTATCCAACCAGAAATCGAGGAATGTATTGGAAAAATCTGAACGGCTAACGAACAGCGCCCCACAATTTCACAGATTATAATAATCCATTGAACCATTGAACGAATAGGAGTAAAAATATCCCGAGGCAACATTGCTGATCCTAGATTTCACCAAAAGGTTGTTTATTTCATATACAGATGTAAGATGGAGCAAACACTACTTGTATATGCTCTCCTTAAAGAAAATATTACCGCTATAATTACGATTTATAAAAACACCTAAGCAATTGTTCCTTCACCTGATAATGAAATTGACGTCTATGTCGTTGTTTCTGGAGTCTTGCAAGGAGATATATTAGCACCATATTTATTAATACTCTGCCTTGATTTCGTAGTTCGAACATCCTGAGATCTAATAAAAGAAAATGGCTTCACATCAAAAATGTAAAAAGGAGGCGATACACGCAAAATCTATGACAGATACAGACTACCAAGACAATACAACACTTCTTACAAATAGACCAGTCCAAGTAGAATCCCTACTGCATAATCTAAAGCAAGTGGCAAGAGGTATTGGTCTCTACGTGAATGTTTTTTTTAAGAAAACTCCACAGTAATTGGTAAGTCTTTACAATTAGTTGACCAGTTCCCATACCTCGGTAGTAACATCCAATCTACTCAAAGTGATGTCATCATACGCCTACCAAAGGTGCAGCATGCTATTGACAGTTTATAGATCATACAGAAGTCTGATCTATCCGATAAAATACAACAGGATTTCTTCCAAGTTGTTGCAGTGTTAGTACTACATCATAGATGCACCACATTAAATCTAAAGAAAGCACATAGTAAAAAAGAAAGAATTGAACTATATAAAAATGCTGAACGCTGCCACGATCAAATCCTAGAAGCAACACCCCTAGAAAAGAGCAACTGTATGACCATCTACTTCCTATCTCAAACCATTAAAGTGAAACGAATAAGATATGCTGGACACTGATGTAAAAGTAAGGGTCAATTCATCAGAGACTTTTTCTTATTGTCTCCTACATATGAACGCGCAAGTGTTGTCCCACTGGCAAAGCCTGACATACAACTATGTGGACTCCAGCTGCAATCTAGAAGGCCTGCCAAGAGCAATGAATAATAGGGTTGGATGGCGAGAGAGAGTGTCTGAGAACTCTGAGCAATTAATATGACTTTAGGAAAAAATCTCTGAGACCTAACCATGAAATTGGGCTTATAAGTTATTCTAATAGTTGCATCTTAAACGTATACTTATTTTTTTATTCATAAAATTAAAGTTTTATTACTTCTATACTTGTTAATTTGAGACTATATTATAATTCTGAAGGAATTCGTAGAGCTACACGACTGTTCTTATTACTTAAAATCGTTTGCACTGAACAGGGGTTGTACAACTAATATATTCCGTAAAATTTCTACGATAAAACAAGGCAGCTTGCGATTGATAAATGTCTCCAGTGCGACCCTCAGTGTCGTTACAAGAATCTATTGTTTATGCCAGAGAAATACGCAAGATTGAACAACGTGAGAAAGATAAGCATCGGGCAGAAAACCTTGGAGAAATGCCATGTATGAGGTAGAAAATTATGCTTTTCAAACCAAAAAATGGACAACGTGAATGCTGTAACAATACAATCTATGCGTTGGGCCGAACTTCTCTGACCTCTCAGAATTTGTTACAAGACACACACACACACACGCACACACACACACAAACACATACACACACACACACACACACACAAACATATACACACACACACACACTCTCTCTCTCTCTCTCTCTCTCTATATATATATATATATAAAACTCATTCCTTTCCTTTTTTCTCTTTTTCATTTATCTCTCTCGTCTTTTTATCCCTTGTTCTCTCTCATCTTTTTATTTCTCTGTCTCTGCCTCTGTCTCTGTCACTCTCTCTCATTCTATATATATATATATATATATATATATATATATATATATATATGTATATATATATATATATATATATATATATATATAACGTTTTTTCTTTGATTCTCTCCTTCTTATACGGAGAGGAACCATTTTAGAATCTTAATATATAATTCTATTTTATTTCTTTGCGAATTAGTAATTTAGAAGTTTTGATCTGAGTACAATCATTGGACCTTTTAAGCTGTGCTTAAATTGATTCCACTTACATGTTTTAATTTTAATTCTTTGCTTTTGTTTTTTAGGTTTTTGAAGTAGCACAAATATTTGTTTGTCATTTACTATTTTAGTTTTCATTTTGACTTGGTGATTTATTGATTTTAATCTCATTTCGTCTTGGGGTATTTTATAACGACGAGCGTTTATTATAAGTTTGTAATTTACTAAGCCCTTTGTTAGATGCAGCACAAGGCCGTATGAATCGGTACCCATTGAATCTCGAACTCATTAGTGAAGGTTTGCTAGTCTACTTCCCTTACCATTACACCACCCGAAGCACCCACGTTCATTGTCGGTTTATATTTTTGCGTTGTTGTTTATAAAGAATCGCTTTTTTTTGTATGCGGTTCTATCGAATATGAATAATTTATACGGATGTATTTGATCCATCGGTAGGAGCCTAACAGGTATTACTAAGCGAAATCACAGTGGATTTTAGGAATAATGGGGATTTCCTTCACCCACCTGAACTGAAGTCTCACAATCATATTCAGTTTAGTGTCATAGAACGTACACCTCATTTTGGAGGGAGTCTTACTCCATTCCAGGGTTATATAACCAGAAACAGTGAAAGAGTAATCCAGATCTGAATCGGAGTGCAAGTTGTCGACTATTATTTTTGTGAATGTTTCTGATAATGTAAATATGTATACTAACAAATTTACAAATTAATTAAAACGTTATTACGTTTCCAGATAAAAAAAAATAGAAACAAAGTCTTTTATAAAAGCATTGAAAAAATAATTAAATAGGAGTTGAATGTAAACTTGCCTTTCAGTTAACTGCATTCCTTCTAATTGAATATAGTATACATTTTATTTTGGCATCTATGCATTTCGATAAATTTCGTTGGGCAACATTTGAGTGCTAAGCAAATTGGTCCTTATATTTTGAATGGCCTGTATCTATTATATTTAAAAAGATATCGAATATTTTTTATTCTTATTATTAAGATGTTGAGTGCTTTATCTAAGTCGTATGGATATGTGGAATGATGCTTTTTTTTCACAAGTAACTAACTTTCTATTTTACTGTTTTATTGATATGTCCTTTGTATGAGCTCGGCTTTCCTAAGGAATGTGAATATGGGCCTAAATTGATTTTCTCTAAAATAACGTCTATTTGCAGATAAAAGCAGGGGTGATTTACAGGGGAAGAAAAAAGGGTTTCCCGTGAGCAGTGAAAACTGAAGAATTGATTATTGTTTTGAAGAACACGAAATGCCGTTGGCAGTCTCCTTAAAATAATTGTAAGAAGCTGGAAGAGACGATACAAGCAGAACGCAAAAAGCAGTTGACATGCAGTCTATCACGCATACATATACACCTGCCCACACAAATCCGGGCTTTAAACATAGGACTATTGTGTATAGGTAGCAATAAGCCGTTGGCTGCACCCCCTATCAAAAAATCCTGTGTTACGCAAATGTTAATAAGAGCATACATATACATGGACCTGTAAATTTAGGATCTCATATCTTCGAGTACACACCCCACATACATTGAAATGCCAACATTTATAATCGTGTACGTATACGTATACTTATATACATACACAATCACAAATGAATACATACAAATTTGTATGGCAAATATAAAAAAATATGATTATAAGAGAAAAATTCCTTAAGCAAATTCACACACTTACGTTGCTTTCTATACATTTATGCAGATTGTTTCACATATTAAAGAAATGAGTGATAATAATAATAAGAAGAAAAGGTGCCCGTGGTGTAATGGTTATCGTCGTTGGAAATGGACACGCCGACACGAGTTCAAATCCTGGACCAAGATATTTGCATTTCACATATCACTAATACCTTTGAAAGGTATGAATCCAATTGTTCTCCATCAAGCTATAGGTAAATAGTAGGACAGACTGAGTTTTTCAGCCTTAGTAAGACAACTAGTCTAGGAGAAGGAAAACTCGGAATTCAAACCTGTTAAACTCCGCTTAAAAATTAACCTTGTGTCATATCCTGCCCGAGCGGAGGCGTTGGTAAATATAGATAATAATATGAAGAAAAAAGAAAAAAATAGTCAGTATTTTTTTCAGTAGCACATGACAGTCGTTTAACGTCAAATAAATTACATTAAAAAAGAATTGACGAGTCTAGAATATGCATTTACCCAACTTATCTACAGCGTGTATGATTTGACACAAGGCTAATACTAAGTAAAATTATAGCTGGTTTTGAATCCATCTCTTCGATTTGTATGGCATATCAACCATCGTGAGATATTTAATGTCATAATCATCATATTATAAGACCAGCGGTTGTATTATTTAACCCAGAGCTAGGAAGATTATTGGTTTCATATATTTCTAAAACATATTAGACCGAAAACGAACGTAATGGTGGTACAGTGTTAGAACTCGCTTACTACAGTAAATAAACCATTATACTACAGTTAAATAGTTTCAAGTATTGCAATATAACAGTCGCAATTAAACATCGGTCATTGGTTTCCTCTAATAATTTGTTCTATTGAACCTAAAGATAGGAATATATCAGGTGCAACCACTCCGGGCTAGAGTAGACCTGGGAGCAATGGCAGTGAAAGGTACTTTACATTCCCCTAATCTCCATGGTTGGAACCTCGCTATCAGTTTGTTTAATGTTATATCCAGGACACTCGTTAGTAGGTGGGTCTTACCCCTCTGCAGAGACGCGGTCAGTGTATTCTACAGCCTCATTCGCCTGGGCTAACCAATGTTGGAATATCCTAATTTTGTTTCGAAGTTTTGCTTTGTCCACTGTGGAAGATAAGTATTTGAAGTTATCGTCGTACGACCAAAAAAAAAAAAAAAAAAATGTAAGCACAAGTCTACTAAGTAGTTGTAGATTATATTTTAATATTTTTCTTGGATCGGATGGAGTGATGGATAGAGAAATAAATATAAAGACAAAATAGAATCTCAATAAATATCAATGAAATAAATAAGATAAAAGCAATCTAAACGAGGCCAATATTTTCCGTTAATTTTCAGATATATTTTAATAATGAATTACTCACAATGTTATTTGATAATTTAAAAAAGAGACGCTCATAGCATAACGGTTATCTTCGTAGGAAATTGACTTGGTGATTTGTATGCAAATCTTAGATGAGGCTGTTTGTGGTAAGACCATTGGAAAAAGGCATGTAACCCTGTTATCTTTCTCGGTTGTGGATATATAGTTGGGTAGATTGGTGTTATGTTTTGACCTTTTGACCCGGCCAAAAATGCCATTCAAGGTGGTGCACCGGAAGGAAGTGACACATCCCGGTCGCTGGAAATCGGAAGAGGTTGCGTAGGCGTTAAGGCGTGTCTATATTACTGCGTGGGAGTTTGAAGGTAATATAAGGCCGACGAATTGAGGAGTGTGGGAGATAGGCGAGAAGGATGGCAAGCAGTACAGTGGAAGACGGAAGTAGACGCATGTAGTAGGGAAAGCCAGCACACAGAAGAGTTTACTCCAGGGTCCGGTTGAGCAACCATGGAGGACGAGAAAGACACAACGCTGACGGCCACAACTTCGGGGTCAAAATATTTCAGTAATGTTCGGTCCTCAGCTACCTCTCACACGCAAACTTTGAGTAACCCTTTTCGAAACCTTACAAATAAAGTGAGAGGTAAAATATTTTATAAAGAAGTCTTCCTGCGTCTTCTTCCTTGCGTGCGTCGTTTATTCTTGCGAGTTTATCATTGTGCGTCTGTTTAATTATTTATGGTGTCGTTGTGATACTGCATGAACATGTATATGTGTATATAAGCATATTTATTATATGAGTATATAACATTGGCACTTATTCTTGGTACGGCAACCGATATGAATTTTAAAAATTCTAAAAACAAAAGAAAAAAGAAAACAGTTTGTATTCCATTTAAAATATGTTTACCGTCTCGATCGTGCTAGAAATGTTGGTTAACTAATATACTGTAACGAGTTTTTATATTTTGTAATGATGAAAAAATTAAATAGATTAAGTTTTCCAATAAATAATTTACAGCCCGTGTTATTAGGTGGATATGTCGGTTATAATATTAAAAAGAAAATGTCATGGTATTTGATGAATTGTTTATGCCGGTGACGTAATGGTTATCGTCAAAGGAAGTGGACTCACCTATCTGAGTTCAAATCCTGAATGAAGCTGTTCGCATTTCGCATAGAGCTAATTATTTCTCTATGGGGAATTATTATCAAATTATTCTTCCTCCAGGTTTGAGAAAAACAGTTGGGCAGACTGGGGTCTTAAACCTTCGTAGAGCCTCCAAACTGGAAGGAAAACTCATAATTCAAACCAGTTAAGGACTTAGATATTTATGGGTTCCGCAGTGTTATTCGTATCAAGACAGGACACAAAAGAAGCAGCCTCACAACCAAACCAGTAAGAGATATATTAAACCATTTTCTTATCAGTATTTTAGTCAAGTCATATTTCCTGAATGGACGTCTCAACAGTAACAGCCTATAACTGTTAGTGTCTTGTAGCAATAAAGTGAGATATTGGTGATTGAACACCGATCGCTAGTGAACGGAAGTAACGGGCTTCGAGAAAATATAAATAGAGGTACCGCACTGTTAGGATGTGATATTAGTCGACAGACATTAAACGGACGACCATCAGATCGACTGACTTCAGTGAGAAAAAGACTTTCAGTAACAGCTTGGCCGGAAGTGATACAGATAGTAACAATCCTTTGTTTGCCTTATTTTCTGTTAATGTATTATTTTGGTTGGATTAAATACTTATACTTCAGTTAAGTTTTCTTTTAATTGTTACTCTTCTTTTTATGTACATGTGAGTGTTACAAAACATAGACATTTTAATCGTTAACGATCGAAACGCTAACAAACAAACATACTTTATTATGATAGAATCTCCTTTTTTCTGTTGTTAATTTTTAAGACGAATAGACATGCCAGCATCGAAAAAATCCTTGATTTACGGAAAATCGTAATTGCGTGAATTTTTCTGAAAGTAAAGAACAAATTTTTTTTTTAATCTTGAATGAAAAATTTGTTAAAAAATAACAAAATTTACAGTCTCTTTTCTTATAAGAAAAGGTATTATTTGTTAACACGTTAATAAACCCCAAAATGGGATTAACAATCATTTACTACACAGCAGATTACAGTATTTTAAAATTTATAGTGTAATTTGTACGTGTGTAAAAGATCTTTACATGTGTACGTCACTATATTGAGGGAAAATATATCTATGACGCTAATATGTATAAGTGATACAAGGTGATAATAATCAGCAGTCAAGAATGCAGTATAATTAGAAACATTTCTAATGACGATGTCAACAAAGTAATTGACACTTTGCTTATCAAATTAAGCAATGTTGAATGTAAATATATTCTGAGTTTTGAATGTTGGAATGAAACAAAATTCACTCAGCAGAATTAAAAGCCAAAATGAGTAACAATATGAAATAACCCACACGCCGGGTTGATTGCCCATTGATCGTTCGTCTGTCACGAGAGAAGTCCGTTATTTCTTCTTACATCCGGCCAAGTGGGCATTTCACAAGTTGAACAAAAAATAAAAGCCAACAAAAAACAGAAGGATCAAGGAAGAAAAGACAAAACACAGATTCAGGACAACAAAACATTAGAAGGCGAGGTTATGGCAATTTTTCTGGTACTCTGTATGTATGTATATGTGACTATCGCGAGAACTTTGCGAAAATCCTACACAGCGACCAAAAATGATGGGTCATCACTTGTCATCATCTTCACCTGAAAAATTCTGACTCTATGCTGCCCTCCGACTGCTTGACACCCTTCTCTGCTTCAATTCTTAGACTCTACTGCTTTGTGTCGTAGACTTGGCTGCCCTGCCTTGCATCCTGGTCTTTACTTCTTCGTGTCTTTTACTAGACTGACCAATGTTTTGGTCCTTGCTCTCTCGAATGGTCACGCAGGCCTAGCTCTTTGTGTTGTCTTCATGTCAAAATAGACAAAAGGAGACAGATAATCGGACACTGCTTAAAATATTCTGCAGTAAAGAATCCCTCTGAATCTGGCGGCTACTCACCAGGCACACATCTATATATATATATATATATATATATGTATATATATATATACACGAATGCACAGTATTGTGCCACATTCCTTCCCTTCTTTACCCTTGTCATTTATTCACAGTACATTAAACAACAAAGAAAATGTAAAACACAGAAGTAAATGTCACCATACAATTGGTTACATTATTCGAGAGGAGCTCTCATTGCTCCTTCAATAAAAGCACATGTAAAGTAGGTTCCTTCACACAGTTACAAGACAAACAGCAATGTGCTGGGATGGCGTGTTCCTTCACTCTATGAACTTACACCCAGGGATTCATTTTGTCCACTCCCAACTGACCCACATCTCTCTTTACGGGTCGTGAATCATTATTTCCCAGCAATCAATCCAGAAGAACTTTAAATCACCTTCCATATCTTGTATAACGACCAATCCACGAGGATTTGATAACTCAATCAACTCCCAGCAACTGTGAGCATCAAAAATGTCAGCAGTTGTTGTGCTGCATCAGGAGACGCCATCTTAAGAGGTCTTGGCATATTTGGCCGCGGTTCCTTCAATCCAACCTGGTAATATTTGATCCAGCATCACTTTTCGCCCATATCGAGCATATTGCTGCCAATCTCGATGGATTTTCAAAAGATCACTATATCTAACAAAAACAAATTGACACTGTCTCCTAGATCGGATCGCCTGGACTAACCAGTCGGAGGAGGAACCGAACCCCACCTTCGAGTTTTAAGAGCGAGCTCCCAGCCCAACATTGACCGTTTCTTCAAATTTTAGACGTTTGTTTCTCGTTTAACAACTTTATTTCACAGGCTTCCAGTCTTCGAACACATCAATTGCATGATTTGCTAACACCGCGATGGCCAAGGTCGAAGCGAGGGTGCGGTGCAACAGTAACTAGAGGATACAATGAGACGAACGAAGAGAACAGCATGTCAATTGCAATTAAATTCACAAATAAAAAAGAAAAAAATCATCTATACAGTCAAAAACAAAACAAACCAAATAAGGCAAGTATAATTCCAAATAACATCAAAATAAACAATGCCAAAACATGGAACATCGAATAAAAAAAATCCACACAAAAAAATAAATAAAAAAAACAGTCAGAATCTGAAAAAAATGAAACAGAAAACTCTGTTTCAAGGAATTCCTGTCATATGCCTCCACCATCTGTCTCGTCACCCTCCTTCTGTCTTTTCATCGACTGACTCCTTATTTCTCTCATTCTCTCTCCTGTCCTCTTGCCTCTCTGCTTTCTTTGACCATTCTTGCCACCGTTTCCTTTATTACCCGCCTCTCTCTCTCATTCTCTCTACCCACCTCTCTTACCATTGAACTTTCTGCCTTAGTTATCAGCCTTTTCTTTTCTTTTTAGAACTGTGTCCATAGACTTTGCAACAGATTTTTTTTTCTTTCCTTGCTTCTCAAACAAAACCCTAAAAGTACCTTTACCGTCCTTCTTTTGAGGGGTTAAATACTAAGAGTAAGTAAGAAAGAGAGAATAATAGCCCCTATAACAACAGGGGTGACTACCGCTGGGTGGGAGGGGGATTGTTGACAAGGGCTTACCACCTACTGCCCACACAATGATACTATCTATCTATCTATCTATCTATCTATCTATCTATCTATCTATCAAGTCCACTTGTCCAAATAAGAGGGAGAAAAAACTTTTGTACTTCTTTAAACAGTGACGAAATTCCACAACGGTTAGGGAATAGTTAAAAGGATGTATTCCTTTTATTTTTAAATTTAACAGTTTATTATTTTCTTAAATTGAATATCAGGAATCATCAAATCACTATATATAAATATATATATATATATATATATATATATATATGTGTGTGTGTGTGTGTGTATGTATGTGTGTGAGTGTTTTCCAATCTTAATGCATCAACCTTGGTCGACTTTAAGTAGAAAATTATATGGTTTTAACTCAACTGATTTAAATTGTTACAGGAATGTGAATTATTATAACTACCACCATCATTTTTTATTTTATATATACATCCAGTACTTTCTCGGTTATTTAACTTTACAAAACAAATAAGGATATATTGTGTTTTCTCCCTATTTTCGTTTATATTCTTCAACTTCATTGCTAGGAGACAGGTATACATGTAGGGTGACAAAAATTCCTTAGCTTTGCATTCTCTCTCTTTCTCTCTCTCTCTCTCTCTCTTTCTCTTTCTTTCTTTTTGTTTCATTTTTTCTGGGGTTTTTTAAATCTTTTTCCTTCGATACACGTCCCTGCTCCCATATATAATCCTAGTTCTGCATCGATCATTTGATTTAAAACAAACCATTCTCAATTTCACCTCCCTCAAATCTTTCTTTTTTTCTACGTTGTATTTTATTGTAAATATTCTGCCTTTTCTCTACCTTTTATTTTTCATCATCCTCTCTCTTCTTTTTTCCCTTTGCCTTGTCTTATGTTTCTGCCAATCTTCATCACCTCGCAAACCCTATCCAGCTTCGCGTCTCTCTTTCCTCTTTTCATATCGAATCAATATACATATATGTTATCCTAATTCCGGTTATCCATGTCCACTTTATATGCATCGTTTTTATCAATTTTATCTTTATTGTCTTCATCATTATTATCATCATTGTTGTTGTTATCCAAGTTTAAAATTACCCCGTTTCTTCAATTAACACAAAGGAAATGTTTTCGAAGCGAAAAAGATAGAGAAAAATCAAAAAGAAAGGTGCCTCGGAAAAGAATTATGATTGAATTCCCTTACCCTGATTTTTTCTTCTTTTTAATCGCTGACTTATCACTTCTCAAGCACCAAAAAAACAGTTGTAAAACTTCTCAGAAGGGACACCAAGAAGTAATGTTTCTTGAAAAAACTTTTGATTACTAAAGACAAAATTAATTTAGGAAAGGGACAAAGAGGAAAATACATTGTTCCCTTCCCACCTAAAAAACAAAACAAAAACAACACCCACAAAATAAAATAAATTACTTATTTCATCGTCTGTTTAGTTTTTAACATTTAAAAATTCTTTACGAATTAATTTTTGTAGTCAGGTACAAATAATTGGGCTGGTTGATAAAGGGCAAAATACTTACTATGGTCGTTTTCTCTTTTTTCTTTTTTCTTTACTCTTTTTTTAAATTTGTTTTAACTATAAAAATGTCTCTTCAAGCGTGAGGAATTTTTTGGCTTAACGTGCCTTCCCACACATATATTCATTTTCTTCCTTTTTTTTCTTTTTCTTCTGTTAACACATCTAAAAGTCTCTTGGATGTTTTTACTGACTGTGTGTTCCCTCCCTCCTTGTCTATTCATGTCCTCATTCTTCTCCGCTACTTTTCTCTTTTTTTTTCACACAAACACGTGCTGATATAAACATTTTCCTTTTTGTGTCCACAAGGTCCGCGAAATGAAAACCTTAGAATGCAGCGACTTCTCTTTCTCTTCTCTTTCTCCAACTGATTTTTTCCAAAGCTGATCCCAGGTCATAGGCAACAGAATGAAATAACCCACAGGTAACGTTGGTTGACCGTGGTTCTCTCCGTCTAGGGAGAACTCCGTTATTTCTTCTTTCACACGGCCGAGTGGGCATTTCACAAGTGGAACAAAAAATAAATAAAAGCCAACAAAAAACTGGGGTGGGAAGGAAGAAAAGGCAAAACACAGATTCAGTAAATAAAACAAAAAGGTGAAGTCTGTTGCATTTTTCTGGTACTCAGTGTATATATTTGTGGCTATCGCGATAACTGTGCGAAAATCATACACAGCTACCAAAAATGTTGGGTCATCTCTGGTCATCATCTTCAACGGCCAATTCTGACTCTACGATGTCGTCTGACTGATCGACACCATTTTCTGTTCCAAGTCGTAGATTTCACTGTTTCGTGTCTTAAACTTGGCTGACCAGCCCTGCATCCAGGACTTGACTACATATTGTTATTGACTTGACTCACTAACGCCCTTGGTCCAAGCCGCCTCATACTTCTGGTTTCACTGTTTCTCTTGGGTCTAGCTCTATGTGTGATCCTCGTGTCAAAATAGACAATGGAAGACCTTCCAGATAATCTGACGCTGCTTAAAAAATGCTGAAGATAAGAATCCCTCTGACTCTGGCAGCAAATCACAAAGCACACATCCATATATATATATATATATATACACGCGAAATCACATTGTACCACAACAATAAAAACAAATCTTTATTGAGCACTGAAAATTAACACATTTCATTCATAAGTTTTAAATAGGCTCCAAGTTAAATCTATGATTTGAATTGGTTAAAAATGAATTTTTAATAATCTAGGAAGAAGAATATTTTTGAATTATTTTGGACTTTTAACCTACAAGTTTAGTGAAGCAAATTAAAATATTTTTGTCTGAAACTCGAAGAAAAGTCAGAGTCATTAATGAAGGCGTTGATGGCACAAAATATGCAAAATACAGATTTAAATATTAAAGCATCTGGAAACCTTTACGGCACAAATTATCACAATTTTATTTTATAGTGAAATCAGTTTATTTATGACTAGAAACATGGCTTAAAGAAGGAAAACTTTAGAGTCAAACTAGTGGTAAACCTAGGTAGGAATGGACACACCTATGTTATATAATTAAAGAATGATTTTTTTTATATTAATCTTTTTTCGTTAATCATATTTTATCATTCAGTTCGGTAAGGCTTCGAACTATTCGACTCTCTTAGTACAGCTGCATTGTCATTTGGTGCAGTTAGGCTCACGCGCAAAGTATATGACAAGTTTCGCCCCTATAATTAAAATATGGTTAGGATATATTCAATTGTTTTTACAGTATATTTGTTATATGTCGTAAATAGTCGTCTTAACATGAACAACCAAAATATCTAAGTCATTTTATTGTTGAAGATCGTCAACCTTACTGACAGAAATGTATTATTATAATTGAAGTACATGCTTTTGTTTTTCTTTTTGTTGTTTGAACCACAAAAGAACCCCCCCCAAAAAAAACATGTCAGCATTGAAACAGCCACAGCTTGACAGAAAAAGTCACTGCTTGAAAGAAAATCTCAGTGGCATAAATTCTTCCATCAATGTTTTGTGGAATAGATTCACCATCGGACCAACGGAAAAAAATCTGCTTGTGCTATTTGTAAGATATACATGGAAGTTTATGTGAAGGGAATATATTCAAATAAAGAAACATAAAGAAAAATTGAATCAAATATATGTAGGCTTTTATTTATTTATCTCATTCATTTCGCTGCAGTAAATTATTAAAAGCACTATTATCGTTGAAAAACCAAGAAAATGTAAACTAATAAGAATAAGACAAATATTATTATTCTTCTTCTTCTTCTTCTTCTTCTTCTTCTTCTTCTTCTTCTTCTTCTTTCAGGATGAATACATTCTGTAAATGTCGGAAAACATCACACACTGTGCCGAGAGGCGGATTTAAATGGAATCCTTCTTTCGACTCTCCAAAAAGCCAAAAATGCTTTCTTGTTACTTGGACGACTTGAATTTGACAGAAATCCATACACTTTTGTTTAAAGGCTAATTGACTTATGCTCACCTTATAAACGGATCAAGTGGTCAGCGTTGCTTTTTGTTTTCGCCCTAACATTTTCCAGTGATATTTATACCAACGGGCGTTTTGTATTTCCAATGCACGCTATTCTTTTTGATTGCCTGTGTCACTGACCTCAGCACTGGTTAAAGTTCATACGCGAAATATCAGTCGGAAGATTTCGATGGATCCAGCATCTTTGCAAGTTACTGACATGCTCAAATCTTAAACTTTGTTATGTTAATGGGCACATCTCCTACTCGCCCTATCTCTCTCTCTCTCTCTCTCTATATATATATATATATATATATATATATATATATACAGAGTATGCTTGTAAAAATAATAGGGTTGAATCTGCAGTGTGAGCTATGGACGAAAGAAGAACAAACATATTGCCTTATAATCTAACGTATATTTAGAGTATATAACTGTAAGTAAAAAGTTGGCGACCATAGTCGAGGGTAACCCGAAGGCTCCCTTTTCGATAGCTACTACACCAATGTGTAGGGGAGGGCGCTACTCCTTACCTGGATTGCTCTACTTTACCCTTGATCCGTACCTTATAATGCTGAGTGTTAAGCAAGGAGGCATCAAGTACCATTTTTTGAGTCTTTGGTATGACTCGACCTGGGATTGAACCCAGGTCTCCCGGGCCATTGGCGAACACTCTAACCCCTAGGCCAATGTCCGGTACTTAGCTGTAGGTCTCAGCAACCATTGCCTTTTTTCATATGCTTTGGTTCACAACTCTTTCAGGTGGTTCAGCTATGTCTAGTAAGAAACGAATGATGAAAACCGAGCTAGGAATAAATCTAACTTTTTTTGGTTTGGCTGGGGAAAACTCCGTCACAATCAAGCGAAATGCTCCAGCAAGCATATAAAGATAACAAAAAGTCGTGCGCCTGTGTTCTTAGATATATTGTCTAATGCATTTCTGGGTAAAGACTGATGAACGAACGCAAAAATTAAGACTTTTCTTAAGTTATTTAAATCTATCTGACGAAAATTTAATTTTGTTTGAAGTTATTTATCGTGTTCCTGTGTCTTCTCGAAGTTTGATAACTTTTTAAAAGTTGCCTGGTAAAAGATCAAAAGTAATAGAGTTGCTGCTATTTTATTGTGTAGACCTATTTCCGAAATATTTGGTCACCACTGAAGTATGACATGGTGTCTTTTAAACGTTTTTTTCTTCGTTATTCTGCTCTTCACTAAGTTGGTTTTGATGATTTGTATTTTTTAAATATTCTAAGATTTTCTTCAAGAGTCCTATGATCTTTTTTTATAGTTATGGGTATTTATATATTAATCAATTAACTTGGTTTTAACATATTCATGAATATATGTAGTTTAATCTGAACTTATTTAAGTTCT
Organism: Sepioteuthis lessoniana; assembly: GCA_963585895.1. Taxonomy (NCBI): domain Eukaryota; kingdom Metazoa; phylum Mollusca; class Cephalopoda; order Myopsida; family Loliginidae; genus Sepioteuthis; species Sepioteuthis lessoniana. The sequence continues at coordinate 8,870,749 of OY757910.1, forward strand.
TTAATATTTTCTCATCGTCTTGGTAGGTAGGATTGTCTTAGGGGTTTATATAGAGTATTTCTTACTTCGTTGTTTTTCTTTGAATTGAGGTCATTTACAATATGATTGTGCTTTGCTTTTCAAATCGGTTAATTGCTTTATTTTTTCTTTGTTATATTTGGTTATGATTTTTATTTTATTTTATTGACTTCCGATAATGACATCTTAAGACCGAACACATGAAACTCAGCGTCATAGGATTTTGCCTTGTTTATTTCATCCTATACTTGGAATCATGGAATAGTAGTTTAATGTCATTTTGTTTCTGGGGTCTGGCTTTTTAAAAAAATATTTCGTTTGCATAAATACTTCTGCAGTGTTAATTAATTCAATAATTCTACTTTATATTTGTTTTCTGTTTAATGGCATATAAAACGTTGTGTTTTTTATTGGAGCTATTTAACCAAAGGCAAGTGTGTAAGTGGATGTATACCTTTTCCAATAGTATTAGTCTGAAAGCGAACGTAATAGCACAATCCTACGAGGATGCCATGCAATACATTAGCCATTACATCACTGGGACTGCCCCTCGACAATTTGGGAACAGAATTTGTTTATGTGAGTGAGTGCATATATATATATATATATATATAAAGAGAGAGAGATAGAGAGATACAGTGAGACAGAGATAGAGAGTGAGACAGATAGAATAGGCAGAGAGATTTAATTTTCGTCATCGTCATATTTAACCATGATTGGTCCAAAAGTATTACGTCCTTCGACATCTGGCTGTTGTTTTTTTATTGATTTATGCTCTGATAAATTAAATTCATAGTCTCTTTAATTTGAATGAGAGAGAGAGATAGGGGGAGGGGAGACAGACATGGAGAGAGAGAGAGAGAGAGAGAGAGAGAGAGAGAGAATGAGATTCAGAGGGAGAGATAAAGTAGATCAATATTGCAACGTTTTTATTCATCAGGGCAAAAAGTGAAATACTTTTTGTTACTCGGGAGAGTAAGGATTTCAAAATCTTATTTCATGGTTGAATGGTAAAAAAATATGAATAAAAATAATGAGATTCAATTTTTATTGACTTACAGAACTAAAGTGTTAAAAAGTGCGAAATCACGCCACTCTTGAAAAATGGTTCAACGATTTTAGCGATCCTCTTTTAACCTCTTTATCATTTTCGTGGTTATCAAGCTAAACATCAAAGAACTGGCCCCACTGTGTTCTCTTGATTCTTTAAAGACCCACTAGACAAAAACATAAAGCCACGTTTCATTTTAGTTTTCATGGAGCTAAACCAACATAAGAATTCAGGACTTTTTAACGATACAATTTCAGGAATTACCAATTTAAAATTAGCCGATATAAAAAACAAAGAAATTGGTGAACTTATATTTCAACTAGACGTCTATTTCAATTCAGTTATCAGTCTTTTGTTGCACAATTTTTTTCTCACAGTGTAACAAGTACCAAGAATGAAAATCTGAAGATCTACACTCTCGATCATTAAAAAGTAAACTACAACTAATTTTCTATAAAAAGTTAAATTTCTGCTAAACCAAAGATAATAGAATTTTATTATTTCTAGAGTAATATTATGCAGCCAAAACAAATATTATTCAGTATAATATATTAAAACTTGGCTGTAATGAAATGTTGTAATCAAATTAAAATATCATGAATACTCATCAAGTTGTAATTATAGAACAGCCATTTTGATACCACTAAGATGGTGTTCGGAAATCATTTCAATCTGAAGTATTTTTAGCTGATTCAGTACAAATTATGGGAAGAGATTTTCGATTCGCTAATAAGACGCAGACAGTTGCCCGAAGAATAGAAATGATATCACAAGAGGACATGAAGTACAGGAGAGCTTCTATACATTGATCAACACACCCTCAAAGACAGCAAAATGAGACGGAAAAATCTAGCTATGGCGTGGATTAACAACACAAGACATATGATATAGTCCCGCAAACCAGGATAATAGACTGTCTCAAAATGAACACAGTATTCGGTGAAGTTATAAAGTTTATCGAAAATACCACGAAAAACTGCAGAGGCAAACTGACAGCAGCAAGAAAAGCTTAACTATGGAGAAAATCCAGAGATGGATGATCCTGGGAGATGCGCTACTACCATTATTGTTTGTAATAGCGATGTTGTCACTCAACCACATACCTAGGAAATGCACAGGCAGATAAGAGCTTCATAAATCACAGAGAAAATCAACCACCTCATGTTCATGGACGACATCAAATTGTTGGCCAATAATGAAAAAGAATTGGAAACCCAAATAAAGGTAATGAGAATATACAGTGAAGACAGAGATGGAATTTGGCATAGTAAGGTATGTCAGGCTAATATTGAAAAGCTGAAAACGACAAATGACGGAAGGAATAGAACTACCCTACAGAGAGAAAATTAGAACGCTCGGAGTGAAGGAAACTTACAAATACATGTGAATATTTGAAGCGAACGACATCAAACATGCACAGACGAAAGAAAAAATAAAACGAGAATACCTCAGGAGAACGAGAAAACTACTCGAAACCAAACTTCATAGCAAAAAAAGATCTCATTAAAGGGATATATACCTGGATAGTTTCCATTCGTTAGATACTTGGGAATATTCTTAAAGTGAACCAGAGAAGTACGTCAACGAATGGAAGAAAACTCCTGACGATGTATGAGGCCTTACATCCTAGTGACGACAAAAAGAGATTGAATGAGTGAAAAAAAGGGAAAAAGAGGACTTTCCAGTATTGAAGACAGCGTTAATGCATCCATACAACGACTCAAAGATTACATAAACAAGCGAGGAGGACGACTGATTACAGCCATCAGAAACAATACAGACAACACCAGCGTTAACAGAAAAAAAAAACAGGGACATGGCTAAGACAGGTAAACTTTATGATAGTAAATGAATATCTCCTGATAGCATCAACGAAAACCCCATGATGACAAAATATATCAAGGCAAGTATACACAAAAAGCAATATAATAGCAAGTGTAGGTTATGTGATGAAAGAGATGAAACAATCTCTCACATAATAAGTGAATGTAGTTTATTAGAGCAAAAAGAGTGTAAGAGTTGACATGATTTGGTGGGGAAGGTTATCAACTGGAAACTGTGCAAGAAGTTTAAATGTGGTATGTGTACAACCCAGAGTCGATCCTGGAGAATTAGATGCACAAAATTCTCTGGGATTGTGATAATTAAACGGATTACCTAATCTCGACCAGAAGACCAGACCTATAGCGATAGTACACAAAAACTGAGAACTTATAAAATAGTTAACTTTGCCCTCTAGGTAGACTACTGCGTAAAATTGAAGGAAAGCGAATAGAGAGATATGTACAATGGCCTTGCAAGGAAACTGAACAAAAATTGGAACATGAAAGTGACAGCGATTGTAAATGTTACGCTAGGTACTGTCACAAAAGGCTTGATAAAGGGCCTGGAAGAATGGGAAATAACACGATTAGAGACCATATAAACTACTGCACTGTTAAGATCGACCGGAATACTGAGAAGAGTCCTGGAGACTTGAGGAGACTTGCTGTCGCTCGGACTCCAGTGACAGTCCCTCAACTGACGCAGGTGGGAAAATACTCAATGGAGCACAATAATAATAATAACAACAACAACAATAATAATAATAATAATAATAATAATAATAATAATAATAATAATAAGAAGAAGAAGAAGAAGAAGAAGAAGACAGTCACACAACCCCAGATGGAAATTTTACCCTTGATAAGACCCATAATAGCCCATATGAAGAAAGCAAAAAACTCTTTTTTGTACAGGCATTTAAAATTGTCGTTAACTCATGAAATATCACTATATTATTACTATCTTATGAGATGACTGACTTATTTTTATGATTTCATGTTCAAATGAACAGCTACAGCAGGAATTCAAATACACCCTACTAAAACCTGATTGTCACAGTTGGGGAATTTCAAAAATGAAATCTGGACGTGAGGACACTTTAGAAGAACGATATGCAATAAAATTCTGTTTTAAACTTTGAAAAAATGCCACAGAAACAGCGTATGGAATGCTTCAAACTGCTTTTGGAGCATCTTGCATGAATCGAGCATGAGTTTTTGAAGCTGTGGGAGGAGTAAGGACGTCAATACACCAGCGTGGATTGGCCAAAGGATTAGGGTTAGACTTAGGGTTACTATGTTTTAAGGGAGTTCGGGAAGAGATTCGGACGGAAGGGACCAACGCTCTTAAAATCGGGTCAATGGCATTTCGACCAGGACAATACACAGTCCACAACTCCATCCTTGTCACAGACTATTTGACCAAGATGGGCATCAACACAGCTTTTCACCCTCCCAATAGTCTAGACCTTGCTCCCTGTTACTTTTGGTTATTCCCCAGCTCAGAGGCTGTCGTTATGAGACAATTCAGGAGATGAAAGAGGCTGTGACGAAGTTCATTGACACGCACAAACAAGAGGACTTCCATGGGGCCTTGTTGGAAGTTGTTGGAACGGTACAACGAGTGCATTGCAGCTGGAAGAGATTACTTCGAAGGGGACTAGAGTTTCATGTGTGTACTATCAATAAAAGTGCCTATACCAAAAAAGTCTGGAAACTTATTTGATTACCCGCGTATCTATGATTTTTGAAAAGGCTATAAATTTGGTAAATATTTAAATAGTCTCGCTATACAATGAAATAGCATGATTTCTGATAATATATTTTGGTTTTCTTAAAAAATTCTTTATTGTTTGTCTTTGAATACCAAAGATAGTTAATGTAAATTTTCTAGAACTTTTGAATCTATTATTAAATGAGTGTTTAGAATAAAAGAGGGAAAAACGGAAGAACGATTTAACTCAAGTGTCTGACTTTATCAGCAAAAAGATCCAAATTGTTTTTGTTTTTTTTGTTAAAGCGCAGACAAAATCACGATCCTCGAATTCCTGCAAATAGCTCGAAATTTAGTTATATCAGTTATCCTATAACAAAGTAGTCGCACTATGAACTTTAATTAAGTTAAAGTTAAATAAATTTCCAAATTTTTCATTTTTAAAAAAATTTTTGGTGATTCCCTTAAGAATCTCTTACTATAAGTGAACTAGGTCAGATCTGTATCGGAAACGCAGATAATAAACAACGCCTGTCTTTGGTAGAGCAACAGTATACAACACAAAAAAAAATATAACAAATCGAGAGATAATTCAATGTGTGTGCCAGACAGCAGTTCAGTGTCTCATTATTGGTACGTGCTCCATTGATAAACAGATGGGGAAGTCGTAGGAATGCTGCCAATGTTGGCTGTACTTCTGTCCAGGTACACGATCGACGACCAAAGCAAATTAATAAATCAGAGACTTCAATGCAGAAAATTCTCTTGGGAACATAAAAAATGTATTTTACGGCCATTTTAACAGCAATCCTACGCAAAGTGGGTATAGAAGAAGAATGATAGATATCTGAAAAGAATTCGCTAGATTTAAAGCAACATGCCTAAGATTCGCTGGTTGGTTTTCTGGCCCTAAAATACTAAAAATACACCAACATATACATATGGAAACATATTAACTTGACCCTAATAAAATAACTGAGACGATCAATAGTTAAAAACCAGAACCCTATTATTAAAGCGGAATGCCAAGTCATAGTAATAAAAACATTATACGATTAAAGACCACAGAACAAACGCTAACACACGAAGAAAAAAAGGAATAGAGTGATAATAAAGATAGTTATGTCTGAAAATAAGACCACATTACTAACTTTCAGGAACAAAGACTTGAAAACAATCAACGTAGAAACTGAAAAAAAAAATAAATGAACTGTAAACACATATTTCAATGAAAGTCATCTCGAAATTAAACGAACTAATCTATATTAGAGCGAAATTAGACTGAAAAAAAGATCACGAAAGAACACAAACAGAATTTCAAAAGCTGAAAGAGTGTTTAGACTGGAAATATAAATAAGAAATCTACGATGACAAGCAAAAATACGTATACAAAGGAAAAACTTGAGAATACGTTGGAATGAAGAGAGTAAAGCAACACAGTAAGAACAAACGATACAACTCGAAGAGTTGAATCTGAAGGGACTTGCAAAAGAAGGAAGACTAAAAAGATACCCACATAGAATCAAACAAGACAGCCAAAACAAGACATTCTAAAACAAGGATTGAAAATTATTCCAGCAAGTAGGGGAAGAATGTTCGAAGACATATCAACATCTGGATGCAAAAGAAATAAAACAAATTTTGTGCAAAATATTGGAACAAAATGATCATAACATAAAAGCTGAATGGATAAACAACATGGAAAAAGAGTCTCTAGGATGCAAAAACCCTCTCACTGGCCTAGTGGGTATAGTGTTCACCGATGGTCCGGGAGACGTGGGTTCAATCCCAGGTCGAGTCATACCAAAGACTTAAAAAATAGTACTTGACACCGCCTTGCTTTACAGTCAGCAATATAAGGTACGTATCAAGGGTAAAGGGGACCAATCCACGAAAAGGAGTAGCGCCTTCCCCTACACCTCAGTGTAGTAGCTATTTAAAAGGGAGCCTTCTTGTCGCCCTCGACAACTGTCACCAACATAACTTACTTACATACTAAGAACAACAATCAAAAAATATAAAATTAGAAAACTCTAAATCATGATGGAATACATGGATTCAGGTTTAAAAACACAGGCATCCATGAAAGACTGGTTAGCGAATTAAATAGATGCTTAGAATAATGCTGGAATGGATAACCAATGGAAAGAACACTCTGATCCAGAAGGATCCCAAATAAAGGAACCGCCACAAACAATTCTAGACCCACTACATGCCTACATATGATGAGAAAAATACGAACAGCACAATTTTAAGAGGAGATTTACTAATTGTAAATAAGCAACAGACTCTTCCTCGAAGGACAGACAGGATGACCAAACGGAACCGGATAACAGGAGGTCTCTATTATATTGATCAATATATCCTCAAGTGCAGCAAAAACGAAAGGGAAAATTGCGTGGATTGACCACAAAAAAGCATGAGATAACATCTCACAAAGCAGGATAAATTACTGTAAAAAATATAGCTAAAATCATCTAAAAAAGAACACAGGACTAGGTGCGATTGCGTGAGGGAAGTGATCTACCGGGAATAGTGCAAGAAATTCAAATTTATCTATACCAACAATTTTGATTAGTGCACTTGGGATGATCCTTAAAGACCTAGTAAGAGGTCTGGAGGAGCTGGAAATCAGAGGACGAGCGGAGATCACCCAAACTACAGCATTGTTGAGGTCAGCAAGAATGCTAAGAAGAGTCCCGGAGACCAGAGGAGACTTGCTGTCTCTTACATTGCAGTGAAAGACCATCAGTTAACGCTGGAGTGAAAAGCTGGCAAAGAGTAACATCATAATAAAATTGTGAATGTCCAGTTGCCCAATGCTAACATATAATATAGAGAAAGGTATCATAAAAAGGACATGCGCGTAAAAAACTGTGTTAATGTTGCACCTAAGTAACCCATGCACTGAGCCGAAAGGTTCTCAGCCAAACTAAACCCAAAGGCATGAAACGAAATTCCTCGGCCATTATATTACAAATGTAGCTATGGCCTGGATTGACTTTTAAAAAAATACTTACAATATGGTACCCAAAACTGGATATTACACTGTCTCAAAATGAATAAAATATCTGACGATGTCGTACAGTTTATCGAGAAGGCCATAGAAACATAGGGAGTGAAATTAACAATAAGAGGAAAAAGCTTAGCTGTGAGTGTCCTCGTGACTTAATGGTTAAAGCAATAGGCTGCGGAATCATTGTAAGCAAGTTCGAACTCCGGTCACACTTTTACATTCCCTTTCAGACAAATACCCTTAGGAAAAGTATGAACCCCTTATCCTCCGAGCTATGGGTTAAATAGTACCACTTCTGTTATTCTAGAACTACTTATTTGGCATTAAATAACCTACAAAGTTTGATATACCATTAAACAGAAACCTAAACGAGTCGAACCGTAAAAGCTTAGTAGAGGTAAAGATCCAGAAAGGCATATTCCTGGGAGATGCACTATCACTGTTATTTTTTGTAATTACAATGATGCCACTCAATCACATTCTCAGGAAATGCGGAGCTGAAACTCAGTAAATCGCAAGAAAAGATCAACCATTTAATTTACTTTGGAAGATATCAAACGGTTTGCCAAAACGAAACAAAACTGGAAAACCTAATAGAGACAGTGAGAATATGCAGTCAAGCTATAGAAAGGGAAATTGGCATTGAAAATGTGCCATGCTAATTCGAAACAACACATGACGGAAGGAATCAAACAACTATATCTAGGAAAAAAACAGAACTCTCGCAAAGGAAGCCTACACATACTTCGGATTATTGAAAGCTGACACAATCAAATAAGTGGAGAGGAAAGAAAAATTTGGAAAATCTCAGAAGAACCAGAATGCTACTCAAGACCAAATTAAATAGTAGGAACCTTATTAAAAGGATAAATACCTGTGCTGTCCACCTTGTAAGATACTCGGGTTCATTCTTGAAGTGGGCCAGAAAAAACTTAAACAAATGAACCAGAGAAAAAGAAAAAGAATGACCATGCATAGGGCTTTGCATTCAAGAGATGACGTTGAGAGACTATATATGTCAAGAAAAGAGGGAAGAAGAAGACTTACCAGCATTAAAGACAGGTTTGACGCATTGATAAAACGACTCAAAGACTACATAGAAAAGCCCGAAAGAAGGCTGACCACAGCTACCAGGAAAATACTGATCAATACTATCAAGCAACATCTCTCACGGGAAAACGTGGAAGTGTGTAAGAAAAGGAAACCTTACGAAAGAAACTGAATCTCTCTAATAGCAGCATAAAACAACGCCATGAGGACTAACAATATCAAAGCAAGAATAGATAAGAGGCAACAAAACAGCAGATATAGGTTATGTGATGATAGAAACAAAGCGATCAATCATATAAGTGAATGCAGCAAACTTGCACAGAAAGAGTATAAAACTAGATACAACTGGTTGGACAATGTCATCCACTGCGAACTGTGCAAGAAATTGAAATTTGACCGTAGGCAAAAATGGTATATGCACAACCCTGAATCTGTCCTGTAGAATGAGATGAACAATCTCCTCAGGGATTTGGACACACTAACGGATCACCTAATCTTGACCAGACGACCAGACCTTATTATAATCAATAAAATAAAAAAGAGAACCTGCAGAATTGTGTACTTTGCTGTGCCGGCTGACCACAGAGTAAAACTGAAAGAAAATGAAAAGAGGGAAAAATACTCCGACTTTGCTATGAATTGAAAAACTGTGGAACAGGAAATTAATGTTTTTACCAATCGTGATTAGTGTTCTTGATACAGTCACTGAAGGATTAGAAGACTTGAAAATAAGAGGAAAAGTGGAGATAATCCAAATTACAGCATGGTTGAGATCAGCCAGAATACTGAGAAGAGTTTTGGAGACTTGGTGTCACTCTGACTCCAGTGAAAAATATCAGCTAATGCTGAGGTGAAAACTCTGAAGGGGTAAAAATAAAAATAATAATGACATCTGGGATTTTACGATACAAATAACCTAATCCCTGTCAGAATACTTGACCTCGGAATAATAGAAAAAAACAAACAAAAGAAAAGTAGTAGAGTAGAAGTTGCCGTCCCAGCGGAATAAATCCAGAAAATAAAAGGAAGCGAAATAGAGACAAGTAACTGGACCTTGCTAGAGAACTATAAAAGCTGTGGAGCATTAGGTTGACTGTGATATTACTAGTGATTGTATCGCATTAATTGGTCTTCAAAGGATTAGAACGAGGTTGGAAGAGTTAGATATTGAAGAATGAATCACGAGCATCCTAACTACAACATTATTGAGATCTGCCGTTATACTCAGTAGATTCCTGGAGATCAGAGAGGACTTGATATCTCACAGACTCCAGTGAAAAACCATCATTATTTTGAGATCATCTAATCTCGGTCCGACTGTTAATCTTACTGAGAGTCAACTAAAAAAAGAGAACGTGCCGAAATGTGGATTTTGCTGTCCTGGCAGACACTTGACTAAAATTGAAAGAAAGCGATAGAAAGATAAGTACCTAGACCTTGCTAGGGAACTGAAAAAAGCGTGGAATATGAATGTGGCGTTGATACAAACTGTAATTTATTGCCTTACTATAATCACCAAAGAATTGCTAAAGGGACAGTGGATTTGGAAATAAGTGGACGAGTGGAGAGTATCCAAATAACAACATTGGTGATATTGGACAGAATACCAAGAAGAGACCAGGAGATTTGAAGAGACTTGCAGTCACTCAGACACCTGTGAAAAAACGATCGGCTAACACTGATATGAAAAACTCTCGAAAGAGTAAAATAATAATAATAATACCTCGACCTTCGTAGGGAATTGAAAAAACTATGGATTATGAAGGTGACGATTATACCAATCGTGACTGGTGCTTTCGGTACACTAACAAAAGGATTATTAAAAGGACTAGTGGACTTGAAAGTTAGAGGACGAGTGGAGACAATACAAACTAAAGCATTGTTGAGAACGGCCAGGATACAAAGAATAGTCCTGGAGACTTGATTAGACTTGTTGTCATTCAAACTCCAGTTAAAGACCATCAGCAAACACTGATGTATAAAACTAGAAGAAGAAGAAGAAGAAGAAGAAGAAGAAGAAGAAGAAGAAGAAGAAGAAGAAGACTGATGATAATAATGAAGACTCCATAAAAAAGCGCGGAGGACCATTGATTACATCCATCAGAAACAATACTGCCAACACGAGGACAAACAGAACGGAAATAACCTAAAAAGAAAAAAATGGGAAGAAAGGCAACTCTATGGACGTTTTAAGCGACCAACAAATGATATCTTGCACGATAAAACGTGGATGTTGCTAAGAAAGGGAAACTTTAAGATAGAAACTGAATCTCTTCTAATAGCAGCACAGAATAACGCCGTAAGGATCCATCAAATATCAAAAGCAAAAATAGATAAGACGCAACAAAACAGCAGTTGTGGGTCATGTGGTGACTGAGATCAATCACATAATAAGCGAATGCTGCAAATTAGCGCAGAATGAGTATATGAATAGATACGACTAGTTGGGCAATGTGATCCATTGGGAATAATGGTAATACCCATATTTACCAACCCTTCCGCACAAGGTCAAATTTTAACTGGAGTTTAACAGGTTTGAATTCAGAGTTTTCCTTTTCCTATACTAGTTACCTCACCAAGGCTGAAGAAACTTGTCTGCCCTACTATTAACCCATAGCTGGAGGGAGAATAATTGCATTCATACCTTTCCCAAAGGTATTAGTGCTATGTGAAATGCTTTCAGTCTCGTTTAGGATTTGAACTCGTATCGCCGTGTCCATTTCCTATGATGATAACCATTACACCATGGATAATGCCAATTGTAATCGGTTCTCTTGGTACATGCAGTCACCAAAGGATTGATACAAGAACTGGAGGACTTGGAAATAACAGGACAAGTGGGGACCATTCCAACGAATGCATTATTGAGATGGGCCAGAATACTGAGAGGACAAGGGGAGACAATACAAAGTAGAGCATTGTTGAGTTTGGCCAGTATACTGAGAAGAGTCTTGGAGACTTGAGGAGACTTGCTGTCACTCAAACTTTACTGCAAGACCGTCAGCCAATACTGATGCGAAAAACTTTCCAGGAGTAAAATAATAACAATAATAGTGACATTTTGATCCTCATAGTTTTCAAGAGAAAATATATGAAAAAACATGAATGGAATTATTTTGCCATGCTACTACATTTTATGCATCCTGGTAAAAGGAGTTGAACTTTTTATACACCCTCGGCAACTTCATAATAGTGGGTAATATAGCGTTTTTTTTTTTCAATTAGTTTTTTATCCAAATAATATAACTTACCATTCAATTTTATCCAATGAAGAATTATAATTTATTGATAAAAAAAAGGATAAAACTTCTCTTCTATGAAATATAAAGGTAACTACTATTCCACGTTTTAAAATTAATGACAATAATTTATTATATTCATAAATGCAGATGGCTAATATCTTTTTATCATAAGAACAGTTATTCATTCAGGTTAGAATAATAAGAAAAAGTCTACTGAAAAATTAATTAATAGAAATTCCTAATGAAAGCTAAATCTGTATATCAATATTATGACTTTTATCATCACCAATGGTCCAGGGGACCGGGGTTCAATCCCAGTTTGGGTCATACCAAAGACTTTTAAAATGGCACTTGATACGTCTTTGCTTATCACTCAGCATTATAAGGTACGTATCAAGTGGAGAAATCCAGGGAAAAGAGTAGCACCCTCCCCTACACCTCGGTGTTGTAGCTATTGAAAAGGGAGCCTTCAGGTCACCCTCAACTACGATTTCCAACTTTACTTACTTTACTTGGGTTTAGGGCACTTCAACCGTTATTGGTTATTTAATGCCAAATCAATCTGTATACATATAAACAGGTCTATTTCAAACAATTTAGTTCTGCATAAGTTATGTTTTTTGTTTACACACAGTTAAATGTCAAAACAGTTCTATTTGAAATAATTCAGTTTGCATAAGTACAGAGGCTAAATATTTAAACATTTTTTCAAAGAATTCTGCACAACATAAATACAAAAAGTACAGTCTAAATGTCAAAAATAGTTCTATTTCAAACAATTCAGTTTCGCATAAGTACATGGTTTTGTCCTATTTGACGCACAGATCGAACCCAATCAAGTACAATCACTCAGGGTCAGAGTGGACCTGGAAGTAATGGCAATGAAAGGATACTCCGCTTTTCGTGTTTGGTTAGGCTTTATGGCATATCAACCATTATAATTCATTTAATGCCATCTCAACTTTTTACATAAAAACAGTTTTATTTCAAACAATTTAGTTTAGCATAAGTGCAGTTTTTGTTTACACAGTTAATTACAAAAACAGTTCTATTTCAAACAATTACGTTTAGCACAAGTATTCACTTTATTTCTTTTTGATCCATAAGTAGGACACTGTCAGAGGCTACCACTCCGGGTCAGAGTTAACCTGGAAGCAATAGCAATAAATGAGTACTCCGCATTCCCCAAGGTTCCAGCATTACTGAAGCCCCACCATCAGATTGTTTAGTATCATATCCAGGACACTCGTTCAGCAAGTCTTACTATCCTGCCGAGATGCAGTCAGTGTATTCTGCTGTCCCCACTCAGCAACAATAATCTTCTAGTGTAGCTTGCTAAACATTATACCATATGAGGCATCCAAGAAACGAATTGGGTAATTATTTTTCTACTTGACAAAAGTTTTGTGATATTTTCCTAAGGTGAGGCACAATTAAGTAACTTCAGATGCATTTGCTGAGATCGGGAAAGTGATGAATCATATCGGATTGCAAGGTCACCAGATACTCTACGAGTGTTACTTGCTAGATTAGCCTTGGGAATTCTGATCACAGCCTCAGACTTACATTGCCCTATTTCGAGCTTCCTGCAACTTGAGCGAAATTTTTTTAAAGATCTGCTTACTTCACTCTAATTTACAGCGCCTTCTTCTTCCTCACAAAAAATTGTTTTGGTTGATTCCTCAGCATTAAAGACCATTTCAAACTCATAAAACTTAAATTTTCGATTTAGACCTCATTGTATGTTCATCTGTGTGGCTTTCAAATAACACGGATTAAAGCAATGCTCAACATGTCTGCACACCAGCTACCATGATACAACTTATCTCTGTAGGTACCATGGCTTGAATCCCTCTGCTCTCTTGATATAACTGCAATCTAGCATGTAACTAAATAGTGCAAAACTTTTGACTCATTCTTGTATTTTTCTTTCAAAATAGAAAGTGCACACGTTCGATGGAGCTTACCACTTTATATCCATATTTTTCATCTTGTGCCATAAGTTCCTCTCATCTTTAGGGATCAAAAGCAAGCACTCGACTGGTGATTACTCTTGAAAAACCTATTAAGAATTAGAGATGCGTGTCGCTCGACAATTGGCCTGTCTTAGTGATGGATCTTTAAATATTGGAACAATCAGGGAACAGCACGCTTGTGTGAGTCGTCAAATCCCAGTCATCGGTTAAAAGGCAACAGATTGGAAAGCAAGACGAAGAGGTCACCTTCTCAAACCAGCAGATAAGTTAACTATTGCTTGAAAACATTTCAAACAGGTCTATCTATCTTACTTAGGCAATACCACACTGGATCTCGTTATAAATGGGTGTAAATTTTTGCCCGTAGAAAAAAGCGTTTTTCCCTTTAGTTTTTTTCTTTCTTTTTTTTCTGTGTTACCGTTTTTTCACACACACACATGTACAGAGACAGAGAATGAGATGACATCAGCAGGAGTATCATCATCATGAAGTCTGTGTGTGAGAACGTGTTTAAATAATCTGACATGTTCGAATGAAAATGCATTATTCTCAGATCTAATTTTTTTCTCGTGAAACATTGTAAGGAAACTGTACTGAGCCTATAATAGATAAGTTAACAAATAAGCCAGCAATTGAAAAAGAAAAAAAAGAAAGAATTGACAAATTTCAGCATCTTTTTATATAGGTTAGATGTAACAAGATATGTTTGATGTAGCACTTCGGACCGTGTTTAGTCGAGATCACTAGCAATGACCAAAGAAGGGGTAAGGGGAGGGTGGCCGGCCGATATAACCCACCCATGGCTAAAATGGGTGGGAGTGTTCTGTAAACACCAATATAAGATGAAAGATTTTCTAGTTCTGCCTCGCTTTCTCTTTTTGTGAGCTTGATCAGCCTTTGCTTCATGCAAAGGCTTTTCAGCAGACTGTCTGGCATCCGTGCCGGGTGGTTAATTTCCTCGAGCCTCAGTGGGCCGTCTCCCCAGGTTTTAACCCTCCTTGGAAGGGGTTAGGTTTATTGCCTGGCACCTGAGGCGCCCCTCTTTAGGGGAACCCAAAGGTACCTGAGGCATTTTTGGAAATTCCGGGTGCGTGTGGACTCCGGCCCTGTGCCCAGACCCACCTAAAAAAAAGGCCCTGTGCTACACTCGTCCGTCTGCTGGGACGTTCGTCAAATATCACTTTTTTTCTTTTGGTAAGCTTGATCAGCCTTTGCACGAAGCAAAGGCTTTTCAGTAGACTGTCGGGCATTTGTGCCGGATGGTTAATTTCTTCGAGCCTTAGAGTGCCGTCCCTCTAGGTTTTAACCCTACTTGGAGGTGGTTAGGTTTATTGCCTAGCGCCTGAGGCGCACCTCTTTAGAGGAATGCCGACGGGGCCGAGGAATTTTTGGAGCCGCCGGGCGCGTTTTGGCTCCAGTCCTGCGCTGGGCCTCACCTCAAAAAGGCCTTGTGCCATACTCGTCCGGTTTCTGGGATGGAGGACAAATACCACTTTTTCTTTTGGTGGTAGAAATTTGATTAGAGAACATTTGCACGAATGAAGAAATAGGAAGGAATCAAAGATAAGAAAAGAAACCTGTTTCTATCTGAACGAAATAGCTCAGCTGCTTTTTATGTACGTAATATTTTTCTTCCAGCTTGCGCGACCTCAGAGACTAAACAAAGAAACGATATCGTAACGCTTATGAAGAAATGTGTTTTTGTTTTATTATCCTATAAATCCAACGATTAGCCATCAATTACATAGCGGTTGTTGGTAACTACGCTACGCGAACAAGTATTTTTAACAAAGAAATAAGACTATGACTCCTGGTATCGAACATTGACTTTTAATAAGAGAAATATGAAACTGATATAAATGCACAACAAAACAACGTCCAATTGTAAGACATTTGTTTTTGTACATAAGATGTTTTCTTTATTTTTTAACAATGGAGAATTAGCATTAAATAAATGCATCTCAATCTATTCTTTTCGAAAAAATTAATTTTCTTCTAAACGAATGGTACACGAAGTAAATTATTTCAAATGGAATATCATGTCTCAAAGGATCGTGGGTAATCATCATCATCATCATGATGTGCGGCTAGCACGGATATCCCTGACTCTGTCTCTCCACGTCTCCCTATCATTCATCGCCTCAGGGTTACATCCCGTATCATCACATAGCTGCTGTATGAACGTTCGAGCTGGTCGTCCTGCTTTTGATTGGCCATATGCAGGGGTCCACAGGAGCACATCACTTACGATCTCGTCTTTGCTTCTCCAGCAGTGTCCAGCATGTCTGGTTCGTCTAGCTTGTATAGTTTTCGTGATAGGTGGTAGGTGGCCGTACAGTTGGCATCTTGTGGGGTGTTGCTGCCAGGACCTGTTCAATATTGCTCGCAAATAAGAATTACCAAAATCTACGGTATTGAAACGCTGGAGTCGAAAATGAAATTACATTTATCTGTGACTAAAAATAAAGATGCATTAATATATATTCCATGTTTTAATTGGTCTAGTGGGTAGAGTGTTCACCAAATGGCCGGGAGACCTGGTTTCAATCCCAGGTCGTGTCATACTAAAGACTTTTAAAATGGTACTTAATGCATCCTTGCTTAAACACTCAGCAATATAAGGTAGGTATCAAGGGTAAAGTAGAGCAATCCAGAGAAAGGAGTCGTGCCCTCCCCAACACTTCGGGGTTGTAGCTATCGAAAAGGGAGCCCTCTGGTCGCCCTCAACTACAATCGCCAACTTATACTTACTACTTACATGTTGTTTATTTTTGGTTAGAGATTTTGTTGGGGAGTAATCATAGTTGCTATTGTTTGTAAAATTATTTTCAATTCTTATATTTTCTATTTAGCTAGCATTTTCGCCACAACTACGATGCTCTGCAAGGTAAACTTTACGAACATAGTCCCTCCTATACAATCAATACACGGTTGAGGGTAGTGTTAAAACGTGATTGGTCTCCGTTGGCATCATCCACTGGTGGGATGCATCCAGCATCAGGTAATGGACCTGATATTTATCTTTTTGATAAAGGTGAGGTTCTACATGTGAAGTTGATTCCCTGTAGAAAAACTCAACTCTTTGATCCTGACACGGGTGTAATGTGCAGTCCTAATTTATAAATGTCCAACTTATAGATGAGTATTGATCTAACCTTGTCCACACTGTTATTATTAAGGTCAAAAACATATTTGTGTTTCTATTCATATTTCTGTCTCATTTTACAGACGAAATATTTCAGCATCTGATGATTTTCAGAAATGTCATATATTTGTAGAGGTTAATCTCATTAAGTTATATTAGGACAGCAAGGTTAAGTCAGTTTTCCTGCCCGAAATCAGGTCACAGGTATTTTTTGTTTGACAGCGGTCTCCAGAGAAAAAATTATAAAAGCATAAAATTCGCTATGGATGTGTAGAGATTTTTTATTGACAGAAATTAAAAAGAACTATTGAGGAAAATCATGTTTCTTACTAACTCTTAAAAGGACAACCCCTTTAAGACTTGAGAATTATTCTCTTCTAGTTTAAGGATATTGCATTAACGTATAGGAAAATAATAGGCCAAGGTGCACGAAACGATTAGCCAAAAAAAAAAAAAGTAAAGTTAAAAGAAAAGAAGAGAAACTGTGTTGCAATATAAAACCAATTCTTAAAGATACATTTTAAGAAAAAAGAACACACACACACACTCTAATGAATTGCAAACCATTTCAAAATCGGATAATAAAGAAACGCTTTATCTCGTGAACTTTTGACACAGCCAAAATGATTGGATGCTCGCGGAATCAAAATCGATAATCATGGTTGAATTCTCAGGAAATTATCTGGAAAAGAGTTGTTTTTTTTTTAATATTAAAAATTATCCTTTATAAAAATACAAAAATAATTAACGTAGCGTGTTGTTGATGTTTCCTTCGCTCTTTACGACAGCAATGCTAAATGGAAGATTGTGTAGCGTCAAAATTTTAGATAAAGAGAGACTATCTACCAATAATCAATCTTTAAAACCATGGGCTTGAAAAGTAACATCTGTCACCGTATCAATAACGTAAGCACTTCAACCACAACCGGTCATTTTCATAGTTTTTCTTTTATTCGTGCCCTCAGGAAATAACGGTTTCATTTTTTTAAAATTGAACAATGACATTTTACTTATAAAATATCAATACCTCACTGTTTCTCAGCATTTTAATGTTTATATTCATTTTATTTTTAATGTTTAAACCGAAAAGGTGAAGTGAAAAATAAAATTTGTAATTTGTCTTACATCTCCTACTTTTTGTGCTGTTTATTTGAACTGCCTACCAAAATTATCGGCGTTTACATCGCTCCTGCGATGACGGGATGTGACACCAGATCGGTTTAACGTAGGAATTATTTTGTTGGGTCTGTAAAAATATAATCCTAGTTCCGTCGGCATGCTTGCTTATAAGAAAGACAAAGAAACAGGTACTGCCTTGAGTGTTTGCTTTCATAAATAGGGCTTTCTTTTTGTTTTGTTTTTTAATGAAAGATTTTAGCCCTGTCAAGCCTGATGTTTGGCACAGTTGGCTTTAGCTGCAGAATACATCGAATTCATCTCTGCAGAGGGGTAAGACACCCCTAACGAGTGTCCAGGATATGACACTAAATAGTCTGATGGTGAGGATCCAGTAATGCAGCGAATTTGGGTAAATATCTTGTGTGTCTGTCTGTCTGTCTGTCTCTCTCTCTCTCTCTGTCTCTCTATATATATATATTTATAGATATTCTTGGGAGTACAACATTTTTCTAACGCAATAAACAGACCCAAAATTTTAGTCGTAATGGAACTAAAAGCAGTAAAAGACAAAAACAATAATGACAATCTAGCTGATCGGTTTCGCCCTCGCTCAACAGAGATAAAATGAGGAAATATCGTAGAGAATGATAAATATGAAATATTTACAGAAATACGGAAATAATATTAAATCCTAGCAGACATTCCCTCTGTTTACGGAGAGACGGTCCGCTGAACAAAATATGGAGAGTCTCAACTACTTTCGAAGGAAAAGAAAAGAGCAACTTACTCAAAACCGAGACAAACTTCACACTTAACACCTCTGTGGACTTTTTCTCGGTATTGAGAAAGTTGAACTTTTTCAGCTTTTGAAAACAATTTGATTTTGGTTGAAAATGCTTACATGATAAAGAGCGAAACGTTAGACAGAAAATAAAACAAATTTGATACACACACACACACACACACACATATATATATATATATATATATATATATATATATATATATATCTGTGTGTGTGTGTATATATATATATATATATATATATATATATATATATATATAACTCATATGGTATATTTCATATAAGTAGATTTTCTGTCAGATCAAATATTCTTTGAGTCAACGCGTCTTGAAAACCTTTAGCGAAAAGTTCGTAGCTTAGTGCAATGTCGGATTAAGATATATCTGCTGTCCCACGAAAGGTAACGCTAATCTTATGAAATTAAATCACTAGAAAATAAACCTAAAATCAAACAGAGATCACTGAAAAGGGAAATACTCATGAAAGGGAAGAACTTGGAGAGATAAAAAGATCATAATGGCTTGGTATAGGAGAAAAAAAGCAAGTTAAAAGATATTATAGTCATGATCAAACATCAATATTCGAAGTGGACATGACACATTGCTAGTAAAGGGTGGACAGCAAATGGTACAAACATTATATGTATGGTGCTCGATAAATAACAATCGTAGTAGGAAAATATCTGAGGTGAGATGGGGTGATATAATAATTGTGTGTTTGCTGGTATGAGATAGCAAAAACTGCCTAAAAAAAAAAAAAAAAAGATAGAAATTTAAAAAAATTAAAAGATCAGAAACTCCTCTCTGAGTGTTAACTAAAAATATTAATGATGATGAGGATGGTGATGAATATTTTCAAATAAGGATCTAACCCGCTATTCAAAAGTAGAATGATTTTTCCAAATATTTCCCAAAACGAGAAAAAATTATCCTTAATACATAAGGGGGATTTTTAGAGTTGTCAAGTTTAGTAAAATAAACCAAAGAAGGATGGTCGCTATAAATAGCCGGACTGCAATAACATTAGATAAACAGATCTTAAATTTTTAAACGATTCGAAGGTTTCAAGAAGGTTTGCAGGTTTTTTCGGATGTCTAAAAAAAAACAAAAAAAATATGTATGTTTACAAAATGAATGAGGCTTAGCAGTTAAAGATGATAATCCATTTAAAACCCTTGGCACACTGTTGCATAGCCGTAATACATATACAACCATATACATATACATGCGGAAGCAAAATCAACAATAATGATGAACAAACTAACTTCTGTAGAAAAATATACCTCTCACTTTATTCGAAAGGGTTGCGAAAGGGTTCCGCAAGGTTTATGTGTGAGAGGTGAGTTGGAGACTGAACTCACTGCAACATATTGACCCCAAATTCCTCTGTCTTTTGCAGACTTCTTTCTCGTTCTGCTGGGCTGCTCAATCGGAGGGTCTGAAGGCCTATAGCCCTCTGCTGGGTGCTGGTTCTCTCTACAGCATCTTACCTCCAACTAACTCGAACTGTCTGTCGCACTGGTTTATATCATTGTTTGACGACCACCTGCTTCCTGTGAGCGTTGCATTTGCACCCAATTCAAACCTGTCCACGGTCAAGGCTAAATCTTGATGTCTTCGACCGGATGCACCTGCTTCGCGATTGACAGCTGGGCCGAAGGTAAATATGTTACAATACCTTTAAGCAGTTAACTATTTTTAAGGATTTTCAGTGCCGGCAGTACAATCATTTTTTTTTTAATTCTGCGTGTGTCCTCGTGCAGAATTAAGTAATTCTTAAAAAACTCAAATAGATAGATTAGATTGATTAATGTGAAATTTGGTAACATTATCAAAACTAAATATTAAATAATCTTTCAAGAAAGACTTTCAGAAAGCTTTAATTTATATAGCAAAATTCCCTCTAACAGTCAAAATTTCATCCCTAAAAAGTAGTGTTATATTTCTATCAGTATTTTTCGGGGTGATGATGCATAGCGCAGAATTTTGCGGATGAAGAGCTCTTCATAATTATAGATGTAGTCCCATGCGACACTTAGATTCAAAAAGTGAAAACATAATTTCTAAAACAATATTCGAGAAAATTTTTGTACATTAAAAATATTAAACAGCATAGGTTCACATCATATAAAAAGTAATTTTCTAAGGTGCTCTGACTAATGGATAACTCGCTGGAAGGACTGTGTTGAATAATAAGAAAAAGTTTTAAGGAAAATCTCGGTTTCATTCCTTGTTCATATCTGTGATACAGATACAGTTTTGAAGTTTTCTTAACACACCTTGTATGAACAGATTGAACAAAACCGACTGTGATGTAAATGTATCGACAGACTGAGATAGATAGATAGATATATAGATAGATAGCAGTCGAGGAGACAAGTGTCTTGGGTGCGAAGGGGACATAACTCGTACTTGCTTGTTTTGTCAAAAGAGACACGGGGAAAAAATAAACCGAGTGGATAATTAAATAAAGTACGTGCTCCAAAAGTGACATCTTGCGCGCTTCCCAAGCCGAATCTTAGAAGAAAGTATGACAAACGCAAGTTGACTTAGACTCTTTGTATTTATCGGCTTACTGCCCGCCTGACAAGCCATTGGCCTTACACGCTTTTGTTATGACGTATTAATTCTCCCAATTGATCGATCTTCTCTACTGTTAAGCCAGGAATCAAGCCAACTATGAAAACGCCCTCTACACCACCACTTACATCTTTAATTTTCTTTCTTTCTTTCTTTATCCTTTTTTTTTTTTATCTTTCTTTCTTTCTTTAAAAAATCTACTTTCTTTTTATTTTATTTTTCTTCCTTTCTTTGGCTACGTATCTGCCTGAATCCATGTGATTTTTCTCTTACATATTTATAACCACACTCTGTCAGTGAGGCTTAGAATATGCCGACAGTATCATCCGTAGAAGAGTGAACCTTCTTCCAAATTGGGGTATCCTGCAAATGACTCGAAACTGCCCGTGGTCACGAAAGAAATAAAGAGTGGTAGTACCTGTTAGAGTCAAGATATTTTTTTTTATTAGTATTAGTTATTTTTTTATCGGTCAGGTCTGATTTCCATATGACCGATAGTCTAGCGATGGCCGTCCCTGCCATTGCTAATCACGTGTTGATATCTGTATCGGTTGATGATACACTGCTTCCTAGGTAGATGAACTTTTCTACTAGTTTCAGAGAGCTACCAATAAAATGAAATACAATTTCTTCCAAGCAGCGGTCGTGTGGATATTGCTGTATGAATGCAGTACATGGACGCTAACTAAACGTATGGAGAAAAAGCTTGACAGCAACTACGCAAGAATACTGCGAGCAATATTGAACAAGTTCTGGCGCAGCACCCAAGAAAGCAGCAGCTGTACGGTCATTTACCACCAATCACAAAAACTATCAAAGTTAGACGAGCTAGACACTGTTGGAGAAGTAGGGACGAAATCATATATTACCTCAAATCAAAATGACACCACACTACAATCGAACATAACAACACATACACACAGATATGGGAGACCAATACACCTACACTCACATATATAAACAAAACCACATACACACATTAACTAGGATAGTATGTATAGAACTATTCATACGCACACACTTAAACAACAATACAGAGGAGCAACAAACAGCACAAATTAAAACAACTTAAGTATATACACACAAACACATGCAAATACACACAAAAACGAAAATAGTACAACCAAACAACACACACAAAGAAGACATACACACTCAGATTCCCAGGTCCCATCTTGATAAAAAGTATAAACCAATAAAATAAATTAATTGATTAACATAAACAAACATAGATGAATACACGGCAGAAAGCGATTTTTCAAAATAAATAACTTAACCGATCTGTTCGAGAACGTCAAAATAGATGACCAAAATGTATGACGACTTAAAACTGGTTAATCTTATGCAAACAAATGAAATTCTGCTGATAGAAAATTTTGCCTACCTAAGTATTTGTTTAGAAATCTTTGGTTGAATATGTATATATATATAGACAGAATATGGCGTTAAATGACCTACAAGGGTTGATATGCCATAAAATCCAAACAACCAACCAACAACCCTAGGATACATGTACCATTTTTATTAACATACATTTACTTTCCTCCTGCTGGTTCTACACCAACCGTTTCCACACACACACACACACACACACACATACACACACACACATATATATATATATATATAGTTGTGTGTGTGTGTGTGTGTGTGTGCGTATATAAAGAAACGGTTGTAGAACATACACAAGCACACACACGTCCCCGTGCATACGTATCCATATTTGTGTGTGTGTGTGTGTGTGTGTGTGTGTGTTATGCTAATGTAATATCTGCGTGACGTCTTTGCCTTTCTTCTTAGTGAACCCTTCTGGTTGTTAGACCTATTGAATACGTTAACTCCTGCCGAAGACTCCAACCGCAAATGGGATCTTCAGAGTATGCCACTAAACTGCATTTGTTAATAAGGCTATTGTACTGAATAGTATATAGTACACCTTCATTGCGATTACTTCCAGGTCTACTCTGACCACAATTGGTAGTCCCTCTGAATGTTCCATCTATTAGTCAAATACATATGTTTGAAAATCATTTATATAAGATATGGATACGTCAAACCATATAACTGTGTGGACACAAATGATTATTAAATAGAATTGTTGATGTTAAAATGGAATACTTGAAAGTATTTAAATAAGTGAGAATTATTTGTTGTAAGGAAATTTACTCGAAGCTTAAAATGTTTACTAATTTTTATTGTCAATTACTTAAAACCATTTTCAGCAAATCATTGGTGTTCAATACGAATATTTGAAACCGTTTTGAGCAAATTATTGGTGTTCAATACGAAAATTTGAAACCATATAGGGTGCAAATAAATAAGAAAATGAATAGTTAATTTAAAAGATTATGGTGTTTAAATGATTATTATTAGGTACGAATATTTTATATCATAAAACTACGGAAAAACAGATGGCTATACATACATGAAAGTATTATTTTTAAGCTATGTAGTTGTTGGCGACCGTAGTCGAGGGCAACCAGATGGCTCCCTTTTCAATAGCTACAACACAAAGGTATAGGGGATGGCGCTACTCATTTCCCTGGATTGCTCCACTTTACCCTTGATACATGCCTTATAATGCTATATATTAAACAAGTAGGTATCAAGTACCATTTTTAAAGTCTTTGGTATGACCTGACCTGGGATTGAACCTCGCTCTCCCGGACTATTGGCGAATACTCTACGTACTAGGCCAATGCGGCATTAAGCTATGTAAAAGGACATAAAATATCCAGTTTTCATTAAGATCAAACATTTAAAAGTGAATCATATTTTGGCATCAAATAACCCCTTATGAGTTGAAATGTCATCAAACAAATGATCAATACCTGCCTTGTCATAGAGATATGTTATGCCAAGAAAAAAACAAAAACAAACAAAAGCAAAAAAAAATCGAATTCATTATCATATTATTTTTTCTTTATCAACAATAACTACGTATTTGTTGTGTTTTTACTGTTATGTCGTCTGTCGGGTCCTATTTCATAATAGATTTTATTTTCGAGGCAAAAAAAAATGCCGCTCTCAAATCATTCTCCGCCTCCTTTCTTTCAGCTTTTTTTTTCCTTCTATAACACGACTTTTTTGTTTCTTTCCCTATTTCACCAGACTTTTCCTTTCATTTTGTCCACTTTTCAATCTTCCCCTTTTTTTTCGCTTCTGTCAATCAATCACTTTCTTTCTCCATAATCCGCTTGTCAAATATTTATTTCAGTTCAGTTCTTTCCTCACTTCCAAATGGTTTCTTTTACTTACAAGCTTTAAAAAAAGTTTTTTGTCTTCCTTTCTTGTCAGTGAATCACTGATTTATATTTAATTCTTCCTTTCTTGATTTTTTATCGGCATCATAGGTGTAAAGCCCACCGTGTATTATGAATGTATATATAAAACAGAACATTTCTTCATATCGTCAGTCCATGATGATGTTTATTTATTAGAAGGAGTGAAATATATTAATTAGCCTTAAATCGTTATTTCTGTCGTTGAGGATTTGAAGGATTTAAAAAATTACATTCAATGCAAAGACCTTCATAAAAAGATAATTAAATTATGAATTAAACAGGAAATTGTAATTATTCTCTTAGATCATATATATTTTTTCTTCTCCTTGTATATATATATATGTATATATATATTGTGATTCATAACCGTTTAAAATTTACTTCGCAGCTAATATCTCCTCGTGGTTAATGGTTAGAAGCTTTGGCTTGGCGTTTGAGTCAACCGGGTTTCGATCCCAGCTACGGGGAGATAATGTCTAGCCACACTGATGAGTTCTGATAGAATGAAACAGATCTGACGGTGGATGACTATAGATATATATACTCCCCTACCCCCGTAGGGTCGAGTTCTCTAGCGAAGAAGTAATCGTGTTGCCATTAGCGTCTATTGCAAGTCTCTTCGTATTTGAATTGAGATCTCAGGGGCCGTTTGAACGGATGTATGTAAACAATAGTAACAGTGATTCAAAACCGTTTAAAATTTACTTCGCAGCTAATATCTCCTCGTGGCTAAATGGTTAGAAGCTTTGGCTTGGCGTTTGAGTCAACCGGGTTTCGATCCCAGCTACGGGGAGATAATGTCTAGCCACACTAATAAGTTCTGATAGAACGAAACAGACCTGCCTGTGGATGACTATATATATATATATCCTGGACGAGACTGATTGCATTACACATAGCACTAATACCCATGACAATGGTAATAATCCAATTATTCTCCCTCCAATTATAAGTAAATAGTCGGGCAAACTGAGTTATTCAGCCTTGCTGAGGCAACTAGTCTAGGAGAAGGAAAACTCTGAATTCAAACCTTTTAAATTCCGTTTAAAAATTGACCCTGTGTCATATCCTGCCCAAGCGGAGGGGTATATATATATATATATATATATATATATATATAGTGCATCACAAAAGTGAGTACACCCCTCATATTTTTGCAGATATTTAAGTATATCTTTTCATGGGACAACTCTGACAAAATGATACTTGACACAATGAAAAGTAGTTTGTATGCAGCTTATATAACAGAGTTAATTTATTTCCCCTCAAAATAACTCAAAATATAACCATTAAAAGCCTAACCCCTGCCAACAAAAGTGAGTACACCCCTGAGGGAAAGTTGTCAATATTAACATACACCATCTCAACTGTCAATATTTTGTGTGGCGACCATCATTATCCAGAACTGTCTTTACTCTCCTGGGCATGGAGTTTACCAGAGCTTCACAGGTAGCCACTAGAACGCTCTTCCATTCCTCCATGATGACGTCTCGGAGCTGGCAGATATTTGAGAATTTGCACACTTCTATCTTCCACTTGAGGATACTCAAAGATATTCTATTGGGTTCAAGTCAGGAGACATGCTTGAACAGTCCATCACCTTCAGTAAAGCAATGGTCGTCTTAGAGGTGTGTTTGGGGTCATTGTCATTTGAATAATATTAATATAGACTTAATCTAACTTTTTAAAAAATCATGTATATGAAGTGTCTGACAATTAGATACAATTCATTACTCTAAAACTTGATTGATTAATTTATTGGCCGTTATTAACGGAATGTCAACCAATTTTGTATTATTAGGGGATCACATACGTAAAGGTGAGTTGGGCATGCCTCATCCCGTCAGGTGAGGCTGAAAAGTTTTTGTTCAACCCCATTGCTCTAAACCTGTCACCATTGGTCAAAGCATCAAAAAAGCTTTTCCCTATACCTGTAAGATATAATCCTGAACTAGGATTGGCTGAACAACGGGAATATGACTCCTAATTGTCTCCACTCATATTACCGAACCGTCAGAAGAAGACCCGGCTGAATTGTGTGAAACCCACTCCATGGATCTTTTAAACACAACGTGGGCACGGAAGGATTTGACAAAGCAAACAGCCGGAAGGTAATGTGGTAGTCACGAACCCAATAGCCATAACAAGTACTGTGACTAGTAGTCACACCACATTGGGCTCCATGACAAGCACAGGACCACATACGTAGTACTTTTATATTTAACTCTTACAATAGTTATCTCTTTAAATTTCTTCAGAAACTAATACGATATTAAATATTCCTGTTAAATTTTCATGATTTTCAAAGAGGTCTATTTGACCCCTAATATGGAAACTTAAGAAATACTACCAATCTGAACAGCAGTGGACCGGTAAGTAATGGAAATGAAGAGGTGACTCTTTACTGCCATCAATCCAGAAATGGAGCCTCAGCATTAAGTTCAGTTTAATGACAAACGATGTACGTGTGTGTGTGTGTGTGTGTGTGTGTGTGTGTGTGTGTGTGTGTGTGTGCGTTAGGGTGTGTGCGTTTTAAAGCTTAAAATAGCGAGTAGAAATGTCAAATGAATCAAATAAAATGTATGCTTATTATCCAAGTTTTACTGTTGTAACATGTCTGATGATTGTGAATATTTAAAAGAAAAAGAATGCCCGTAACATATTTGCATGAAGTCCTCTTATACTTCATTTTAACTGATGTTTTTAGACCGTATTTTGATGCTTTACCACCTAGGGGTTTCTAAATATTCTATGCTGAGAAATGAATCGAGAGAATATCGCTACTTAGTTGCTTTCAGTCTTTCCAGTTTCCAAATAAAAATTAAATCTCACTTTTTTTTTCATCATATACTAATGCAACTTAAAGTATAACATGTAAAAAGTCAATCTAATGAGACGGACAGTTTAGTAAAATTCTGCACCGAAATAAATTTATTATGACAACTTAACCAGATTTGAGTTTCCATCTAATATATATATATATATATATATATATATATATATATGTTTAAGTGTGTGTGGTGGCTGTAAATTTATACAATGAATGCTCTGCAATGTTGCTTCCAACAAAGTCTTCATAATTTGAATACTTTCGCCACAGGCATGGTTTTGATGCCGAAGAATCATTACTATAAACTCAAAGTTACCCAGCAGTACCTTACGATACCATCAAATATTCTTGGTTTTTCATCACATTGTGGAAATACTACAAATCCTATACCCATGATGATGCAGTTAGGGTATTATTCTGGATCTTTACAAACATATATATATATATATATATATATATATATATATATATATATATATTCTTCTTGTCTGAAGGGGAAATTTCAAGATTACTTATGTGGATGTTGAGTCGTCATCTGACGTCGATAGGAAATATATTTGTAATTCAGCTACATCTGCGGAAGTTTCTTATTCGTGTTACATAGAAATACTTGAAACTGTTTTACTGGGTGCAAAAATAGAGTTATTGTTATTATGTAGTAATATTTGGAAGTATTGACTGTGTGAAAATTAATGGATAGTTTTGAATAAAATCCTTTGTGTTAAAAATCAATACTTGAAATCATTAACTATTTCATTTAAAAAGTTATGCGTTTACAAATTATATATATATATATATATATATATATATATATATATATATATATATATATATGTATAAACAGGATTTGGCATTAAATTACGTTCAAGGGTTAATATGCCACATAACTCAAATAAACAATCTTAACCAGCCAAGATGATATTCTATATCTTGTATTTAACCTTATTTACAGCATCATTGTTTAGAGCATCCAATTTTATTGCGATTTATTTGTAGAAAACACTGTCTGAATTTTTGTACAGGGGTAAGAACAGCCAGTTAGTGTCCTGGATATGAGACTAAACAATCTGATGATGATTTTCTAGTGATGCTGAAGTTTTAGAGAATGCTGAGTACTCTTTCTTGCGATTGCTCCCAGGTCCACTCTGGCCTGGATAGGTAGCATCTGATAGGGGGGTCCTATCTATGAATCAAATAGAACTAAACTGTGTGCTCAACTCTGACACGACGTGCGGTTAAATACTTGATTTGTATGTAAAAATTAAGATTATGAAATATATGAAAATTAATATATGTATATATATCAAAAACAAAAATATCCCCAAAAATGGTATATTTTTATTCAAGCCTTAAAATGATCTAAAAAGCTGGCCGATTGTTAAGTGCAAGACAATTGTTTTTTTTTAAATTTTATTTCAAACTTATCCACAGAACACAAACACAACTTACTCAGAAGTAAAATCACTGACAACAAATATTTTTCAAGGTTAGAATGTTAAATACAATAAACCTACTTCTAGAGATTACAGTCTGAATCCAAGCAGAATGTATATTTTTTAAAATTGTTTAAGGGGTATTTGTAATTCTTTTAATAGTATGTTTCTGCTAACTCGAAGAATCCCTTATTTATTAGTGTAGCTGAATATCCGTTCTGGGTGGTGGGTTAAGCGTACTTCTTGGAAACCAGTTTGTCCGAAGGTTTTATTCGTGACTATAGTGCAAATTCAATGAACCAGGGTGGAAGGGATGAATGTCATGTGGTTTTTAAGGTGGTGACTTTTTATAATGGAGGTATTCTCGCGTCCCTGTGGGTTTGTGGTGAATGTCTGCAATAATTTTCTTTTTTAATTAGACTGTCTAAAAATTGCATAATTTCAATCTGCGTTCCGTGGTGAACTTTATTCTGGGTGTAGGCTTACAAGCACCTTTACGTCGTATTGCACACCAACGCATTTTTCTGGATGACAACAATTTCAAATGACCATTCAAGATCTGGATCTGTCTCTCACGATATATATATATATATATATATATATATATATTATCAAATGTCTATAAAATTACCGAGCGCTAATCTATATTTACCAAGACAGATACGAACAAATAATAAAAACTTAAATGTGTTTAAGATTGTCGCATCGACAATCAACGTTTTGATTCCAGTGAGTCTCTATTTGACGAAACCGCAATTAAACTTTTTTTTGAACAAGTGTAAAATAGTACCGTCGTAATTCTTTCCGTATCGTTTTACGTCCGTGACCCTTCACCGCGTGTAGAATTGTCAGTTTATGAATCAAGAAAAGTCCACATAGAGCCATGGATAATAAGTATAGAAACATACGCAATTAAATGTTTCACTCACCTACACACATACACCTATATATATATATATATATATATATATACAAGCTGAAAAAGTGGGACGTGATTCTTTCTGGTTCATTTTATAATTCAAATATCCTGATTTTTTTCAACATTTTTGCCCCATAGAACGCTATAGTACGTATTGAAAATTATGTTAATGGTCAATACTAATTCTCTCTCTCTCTCTCTCTCTCTCTCTAGTGTATCCCAACAAAACCTAAAACTAAATATGGAGTCCCTTGGGAAACGTCAGAGGTTAGAGAAAAACGTGCACTCGTGAAAACTGCCTCCAAAAGCTATCGGAAGAACCCAACAAACACAAATGCCCGAAAACTAGAAAAAGCACAATATCAATTAGTAGGAATATATCTAAAAGAACAAACAGAATACATACAAAATCAAATAGATAAGATTAGAGACTCGGTGGAAGATAGACAATCCAGGATAGCCTGGCAAACAATAAACGAAGTAAGTAGAAGGAAGAGCACAGCCAAAGCAAAATTGAAAGCTGCAAGCCAACAAGAAAGAGTAAAACTGTGGGGACAGCATTTTAAAAATCTAATAGGAAGCCCACCGAAAATAACGGATGAACCGATCACCAGAATTATCAGTAAGCAATTAGACATTAAACTAGGGCCTTTCACCAAAGAAGAACTCGACTCGGTTCTTAAAAAAATTAAAAATAGGAAAGCTGCAGGGCTAGACGAGATCCCCCCAGAAGTGTGGAAGACTAGACAATTCGACGATATACTGCTCCGGCAATGCAACGCTGTCTATAGTCAAAATAGGATAGAAAGAGGGATGAAGGGATGCATCCTTCCTTTCCCTAAAAAGGGCGACCTCGGATTAGCCAAGAACTACCGAGGGATAACACTTACATCCATAGCAGCCAAAATCTACAATGCCCTACTACGAAACCGCATAGAACCCAAAATAGACAACATCCTTAGGAAAAACCAAAATGGCTTCCGGAGAAATAGATCCACAACCTCACAAATACTGACCATCCGTAGAATCCTTGAAGGCGTCCGGGCAAAAAACATTCAGGCGACATTACTATTTGTCGACTTTACCAAGGCCTTCTATTCCATCCACAGAGGGAAAAATGGAACTAATCCTACTAGCATACGGCCTACCTAAAGAAACCATAGCAGCAATAATGATCCTCTACAAAAACACAAAAGTGAAAGTACGTTCACCAGATGGAGACACGGAATACTTCGACATTGTTGCAGGAGTACTACAAGGAGACACGCTAGTCCCATATCTCTTTATCATCTGTCTAGACTACGTGCTTAGAGCTTCGATCGACAAAATCAGAGAAAATGGCTTCGAGCTGACTAAGAAAAGAAGCAAAAGGTACCCCGCAAATCCATCACAGACGCCGACTACGCTGATGACTTAGCGTTACTGGCGAATACGCCTAATCAAGCAGAGACGCTACTGCATAGCTTGGAACGAGCTGCAGCAGGCATTAACCTCCATGTCAATGCGCACAAAACTGAATATATGTGTTACAACCAAACGGGCAACATTACCATCCTAGACGGAGCCTCTCTGAGGTTAGTGGACAAATTCACCTACCTAGGAAGTAGCGTCTCATCAACAGAAAACGACATCGACACACGGCTGACGAAAGCATGGACGGCTATAGATAGGCTCTCAATAATATGGAAATCAGACCTGACAGATGAAATGAAGCGCAGTTTCTTCCAGGCAGCGGTTGTATCGATACTGCTATATGGATGCACTACATGGACGCTAAGCAAACGGCTGGAGAAGAAACTTGACGGCAACTACACAAGAATGTTGAGAGCAATATTGAAGCCCTGGTGACAACACCCAACGAGACGCCAGCTGTACGGCCAGCTGTACGGCCACCTGCCTCCCATCACGAAAACTATACAGGTGAGACGAGCCAGACACGCCTGACACTGCTGGAGAAGCAAAAACGAGCTCGTAAGTGACGTACTACTATGGACCCCCACATATGGCCAAGCAAAAGCAGGACGACCAGCCCGAACTTACACTCAGCAGCTATGTGAGGACACAGGATGTAACCCAGAAGACCTGCTGGAGGCGATGAACGATAGGGAAAAGTGGCGAGAGATGGTCAAGAATATCCGTGCTGGCGGCACGACATGATGATGAATGATGATGATATATATATACACAAGTGTGTGTTGATATATATATATATATATATATATATATAAATGTGTGTGTGAGCTTGTGTTAGGGTGTATATATATATATATATATATATAGGAGTGTGTGTGTGTGTGTGTGTGTGCTGATTGCTACATATTACTATTTTTCATACTAACTTTCAATGCTCTAAGTTTACACATTAAATAACATTTAACAATATCCGTTTAATTTAATTATTTTTCGCAAGAAATGAATTCCTAGTACTTTGCATAGAAGAAATGTTCTTTAACAAATACATACATACACACATACTCTCTCTCTCTCTCTCTCTCTCTCTCTCAAACACACATAAACACATACACATTCATATATCTCAAGTGAGATTTGTGGGTTCAACGAACGAAAAAATATTTTTTAAATGATCAAGTTTGCTAAGGATTTCAAATTTGTTATTTAGGTCATCGTCAAAAGAAATAATTTTATGGTAAAGAAAAGATGCATTTTTAAAAAGGTTTCAGAGTCTGTTTATCTTTTTAAATAAAATATATTTTTGACATAATTTTTTAAAAGTACTTGATAATATAAATGAAAAACAATGTAAAATGTACAGTTGATGTAGCACATCCTTTACACAGAACAAACTCGTCTGATCAAAGTGCGTCCACTAATTCCTATACATATATATGTGTGTGTGTGTGTGTGTGTGTGTGGATGGGCAGCAGTCTTTCATTTAAGCATGTTTTATTAAATGATAAAAAAAATTTGTCTATGTAATTTTATTAAGATCATTTCAAGTTTCCTGATAAATATCTTGGTTTCAAGTAGATATTAGTGGCCGAATTTACCAAAATAGTCCCGATCGCTTTCTGATCTTTCATAGGCCATCATCATGGGTTGCTTGCATGTATAAATAGTTTTTTGAAAGAGATTTTTAGGGGTTCTTTATAACATTACAAAATTACGTAAACGTAGAGTTGGTTAAAACTGAGATGCTGATGAATTAAAAAATTAGAACGCTATCAACGGAAATAAAATATTATCAATAAATAAAGAATATTGAAATTTAAAAAAATAAAGACATTTCAAAACATTGTCGCTATTTTCAAAATTAACTCTATTGATTCTTGTTTTTTTTTTTTTTTCGTTTTTATACGTAGGTAGAGCTTCTGTAATTTGTAGTCGTAGCTTATATATATATATATATATATATATACGTGGTGAATTCAATAAATTTCCAGACTTTTTAATACAGGCATTTAAAACTGTCGTAGACTCTTGAAAATTTAGTACGACTAAGCCTACGAAAAAACGCCAATGGAACGGCGACCACCAAACACAATGACTGGGCCCTTCTTAACAACAGAGTTATTAAAGATAAGTACTTATTAGAATTAAGAAACAGATACGAGACATTACAAGAGAAGACAGAAATAGGTACTCCAAATGACGAATATGAGAATTTCGTCAACGCGCACCAAGAGGCGGCAACGAAGTGTATTCCAACAATTCCTAGAACTAAATATAGAGTCCCATGGGAAACGTTAGTGGTTACAGAAAAAAACGTGCACATGTGAAAACTGCCTCCAAAAACTATAGGAAGCACCCAACAAACACTAATACCATAAAACTAAAAAAGAGAAAATATCAATCAACTGGCATATACCTAAAAGAACAGACGGAATACATAAAAAATCAGATAGAAAAGATTAGAGACTCAGTGGAAGAT
Source organism: Sepioteuthis lessoniana (assembly GCA_963585895.1). Taxonomy (NCBI): domain Eukaryota; kingdom Metazoa; phylum Mollusca; class Cephalopoda; order Myopsida; family Loliginidae; genus Sepioteuthis; species Sepioteuthis lessoniana. The sequence goes on from OY757910.1 coordinate 8,904,642, forward strand.
AGGCAATCAAGGATAGCCTGGCAAACAATAAACGAAGTGAGTAAAAGGAAGAGCACAACCAAAGCAAAATTAAAAGTTGCAAACCAACAGGAAAGAATAAAACTGTCGAACCAACATTTCGAATATCTACTAGGAAACCCACCGAAAGTTACGCATGAACCAATCTCCAGAATTATTTGTAAACAATTGGACATTAAACAAGGACCTTCCACGCAAGAAGAACTCGACTCTGTTCTTAAAAATAACTAATAATAGGAAAGCTGCAGGGCTGGACGAGATTCCCCTAGAAGTATGGAAGACCAGACAATTCGACGACATAATGCTCCGACTCTGCAACGCAGTCTATAATCAAAATCCGATAGAGAGATGCATGAAGGAATGCATCCTCCCCTTCCCTAAAAAAGGTGAACTCGGATTAGCCAAGAACTACCGAGGTATAATACTTACATCCATAGCAACCAAAATTTACAATGCCCTACTACGAAACCGCATAGAACCCTAAATCGACAATATCCTTAGAAAAAACCAAAAGGCTTCCGAAGAGATAGATCCACGACCTCACAAATATTGACCATCCGTAGAATCTTTGAAGGCGTACGAGCAAAAAAACCTGCAGGCGACATTACTATTTGTCGACTTTACCAAGGTCTTCGATTCCATTCACAGAGGGAATATGGAACAAATCCTACTAGATTACGGCCTACCAAAAGAAACCGTAGCAGCAATAACGATTCTTTATAGAATCACCAAAGTGAAAGTACGCTCACCGGATGGAGACACAGAATACTTCGACATTGAAGAAGTAGTACAAGAAGGGGATACGCTAACTACGTGCTTAGAAAATCGATCGATAAAATCAGAGAAAACGGTTTCGAGCTGACAAAGAAAAGAAGAAGAATGTACCCCGCAAAAACAATACCGACGCCGACAACGCCGATAACATAGTGATACTGGCAAATACACCCAACTAAGCCGAAACACTACTGCATAGTGTTGAACGAGCCACCACAGGCATTGGCCTCCATGTCAATGCATACGAAACTGAATATGTGTGATTTAATCAAACAGGTGACATTTCCACACTAGAGGGAACCTTTCTGAAACTGGTAGACAAATTCACCTACCTAGCAAGCAGTGTCTCATCAACCAAAAACTATATCGACACGCGGCTAACGAAGGCATCCACGGCTATCGATAAGCTATCGATCATATGGAAATCAACCCCGATCGATAAAATTAAACGTAGTTTCTTCCAGGCAGCGGTTGTGTCGATACTACTGTATGGATGCACAACTTGGACGCTAACAAAACGGCTGAAGAAGAAACTAGACGACAATTACACAAGAATGTTGAGAGTAATATTGAAAAAGTCCAGGCAGAAACACCCCGCAAAGTACCAACTAAACGGTCACTTGCCTCCCACCACGAAAACTATCCAAGTTAGACGAACCAGACACGCAGGACACTGCTGGAGAAGCAGAGACGAGCTCATAAGTGATGTACTCCTATGGACCCCCCACATATGGCCGGGCAAAAGTAGGACGCCCAGCTAGAACAGACATATAGCAGCTATGTGAGGATACGGGATGCAGCCCTGAAGACCTGCTTGAGGCGATATACGATAGGGAAAAGTGGCGAGAGAGTACCAGGGATATCCGTGCTAGCGGTACGACATGATGATGATGATGATGATGATGATGATGATGATAATATTGCTATACATCTCATAAGATGACTGACCATGTTCAAAGGAACAGCTACAGCAGGAATTGGAATATCCTACTAAAGCCTGATTGTCACAGCTGGTGAATTTAAAAAATACAATCTAGACGTGTGGACACTTTAGAAAAACAATATGCAATAAAATTCTGTTTTAAACTTGGACAGAATGCCACAGAATGCTCCAGACTGCTTTTGGACAATCTTGCATGAACCAAGCACCAGTTTTTGAGTGGTATAAGAGATTCAAGGAAGACAGGGAGTCTGTGAGGGATGATGAGAGATGAGGGAGGAGTGAGAAAGTCAATACACCAGATTTGATTGCCCAAAGTGTTAGGGTTAGGGTTACTATGTTGAGGTTTTAAGGGAGTTCAGGAAGAGATTCCGTCGGAGGAGGCCAGCACTCTTCAAATCGGGTCAGTGGCATTTCCAACAGATCAGTGCACTAGTCCACAACTTCATCCTTGTCACAGACTATTTGACCAAAATTGGCATCAAGACAGTTCCTCAGCCTCCCTATAGTCCAGACCTTGCTTGCTGTGACTTTTCGTTATTCTGTAAGCTCAAGGAAAAACTTAAAGGCCGTCGTTATGAGACTATTGAGGAGATGAAAGAGGCTGTGACGAAGGTTATTGACACGCTCACACAAGAGGACTTCGATGAGGCCTTCTAGATAATGTTGTAACGATAGAACAAGTGCCTTGCAGCTGGAGGAGATTACTTCGAAGGGGGCTAGAGCTTCATGTGTGACCTATCAATAAAAGTGCCCATACGAAAAAAGCCCTGAAAGTTATTTAATGATCCTCGTATATATATATATATATATATATATATATATACATATATATGTGTGTGTGTGTAGGAGGCAGCCGTGACTTGGCCGGCTCATCTGCTTTATTTTGTGTGTATCTAAATTTACCGATAAAACAGTGGCAATTAATATAATTCGCACGAAAATGCAAAACAGGATTATTTTCCAGTCATCAGATAAGATAATATAAACTAACACTGCACAGGACATAAAGTTTCTCATATACGATGTTCTGGTTCGTTTATTTATTTGGTTAAATCTATTTTTCCTTTTATGTGAAGACCAAATCTCAACTGAAGATCGAAAGAAAATACGAATCTTGCTTGGTCTTATTTTGTATTGTTTTGATATGTATATATATATATATATAGGGTGTGCATGTGCGTGTGTGTGTGTGTGTGTGTGTGAAACTTGTTGAAGATTATATGCATAGTTAAAATCTAATTTTAACAAATGTCAGAGAGACTGTTCTTGAACGTAAGTTCAGAGAACGTTTGGCACTTCGCTGCTACCATCTAACGTGAGAACACAATGTGCACCTGGATGAGTGATGAGCTAAATCGCACAGAGACAAACAAGGTGGAGTTGGTAAAGGAAGCGCGAAAACAGACGGACAGGACACTCATGATGTTCAGCTGTCAATTTGGATATTTTTGTAAACAAACCACAATGGCTTTCTCTCGTTTCCTCCGGGCAGATAGACACAGGCCAAGTTAAGACTACTTAACACTAAAGCAGAAAACAAGAATCACCCTTGAAATGGACAAACATGATAGAAGTATCAATCAGTATTCCTACTATCGACATCACTCAAACGGATTATCTCTGTCTGCTTCTTATATATATATATATATATATATATATATATATGGTGAGGTTGGAGAACATATGTACGTATCTGAGTAACGTTATAAATAACCAGGTTTGTGTTTTAGGGTTAGGCTTAGTATATATGTCAGTGTATTTGTGAGGTATTTGTTTGCTATTTAATGGCATATCAACAGTTTCGGGTTATTCAATGCCAAAGCAATCTTTTTAGAAGGACAATGTTGGTACTATTTTACTAATAGGTGGGAGGATAAGGGGGTGCATACCTTTCCCAAGGGTATTTGTTCGAAAGTGAACGTTATAGCGCGACTGGAGTTTGAACTCGTGTACTACGATTCCTCAGTCCAGCGCTTTAACAAATTACACCACAGGGACACTCACTTGCGAGTTTGTATGATTATGGTTGCTTGCTTAATTAGTTGGTTACGGTGTATCAAACATTGCAGATTATTTAATGCCAACTATACTAAGTCATATATATTAATTATATAAAATTTGTAAGCAACACTTTTTAAGCAAGCTAGTTTTTATTTGTTTGCACACAGTCAAATGTTTTCAAATATTGCAATCTAATACTAATATTTCTATTTGCACACAATTAAATGTTTTCAAGCACTAATATCGACTTTATTAATGTTTTTATTACATAATTTTTTTTTTTTCATTTATTGCAATTTGATACTCGTAATTCTATGCATGTGGAACACTGCTTGAGAATTAAGGACGAACTCATAAATTATGTACTCCCTTTGATCCCTTCACACGGACCAGCAAGAGTTAGGCAACCAGCAAGAACCAATCTACAACAGCTTTGTATTAAAATAGGATGTAGCATAGAATACCAACTGGGAGCGAAGGACAAGTGGTGAGAGATGGTCAAGGAAATCCGTGCTTAGTGGGACGTCATTATGAGGAATTCTATTGAACATTATGCATTTGTTAGCACGCATTTAAATGGTCCTACGTAATGGTATGTAACACAAATAATTCAGTTTAAAGTTAATTAATTCACACTGGTAAATGATTTTCATTGTACATTGGACCATAACAGGTTAGAGTAACTGCAAAAGTAATGTCAATTAAAGGGAGCTTTACATTTTCCAAACTCTAAGACAGGAGCTTCAAAATTTGATGGAATTGTGTCATATCCACGACACTCATAGAGGGGTCTGACACATCTGCACATATGCTGTCGGCGTATTCCATTGCTCTAGCTTGCTGGGCTAGTATGATCATTGACACAAAATCACTCGCATATACGGACGTGCACGTCAGTATTATACAAGCTGTGATAAAAAAAAAACTGTCGGGACTGAAACCCCAATTGTTTTTCAAATTAAAACAAAAAAGACTTTAAAAAGATTCTGGAGAATGGCTGAACAATCTAGATGGTCTAGACATCTCGACGAGTCCGTGCCAACAATCATCGATTAATTTGATCATATTCCTTGAAAATATTTGATCAGCTGCAAAATGTAGGATTGCGTATCTTTACAATCATCATCAGCAAGTCGTGCCGCTAGCACGGATATCCCTGACCCTCTCTCGCCACTTCTCCCAATCATTCATCGCTTCTGGCACATCTTCAGGGCTACATCCTGCATCCTCACATAGCTGCTGTATGTATGTTCTAGCTGGTCGTCCAGCTTTTGCTCGGCTATATGTGGGGGTCCATATGAGTACATCACTGATGAGTTCGTCTCTGCTTCTCCAGCAGTGACCCGCATATCTGGTTCATCTAACTTGTATAGTTTTCGTGATGGGAGGCAGGTGTCCGTATAGTTGGTGCCTTGTGGATTGTTGCCGCCAGGACTTGTTCAATATTGCTCGCAATATTCTTGTGTAATTGCCGTCTAGCTTCTTCTTCAGCCGTTTAGTTAGCGTCCAAGTAGTACATCCATATAACAGTATCGATACGACCGCTGCTTGGAAGAAACTGACTCTAAATGTTATATAATTGCGAAAGGAATTGTTTTGTATTATCATTTTTAAGTTGGTTATATCTTATCTTTCGGTTTACTTTGGCGTGGGAGGATGTGACAATCAGAGATGTCATTATAAAAACCCCGGATAGGAAATGGGACTGGGGATGTGAATGGCGTCATGCACGGAAGCGATGGGCAGAGGATTTTGGTTGAGTTTTGAAAAAAAGGAGTTAGTTGAGATTTGAAGCCGGGCGAAGCGAGTTGATTTTTTGACCTGGGCGAGGCCAGTTCAGTTATGGACTACGGGATGCCCAGGCGTTGTTGTGTCAGATGGAACAGTTAACACAGTAAAAATTGTGTGTCTCTCTCCTCGTGTTGAAAACCTTAAAGTCAACAAGGTAATAAAAGTTTCGTACCTGAACTACCGAGAGTCGTCAGTGTTTCGAGTGTTTTTTCCGATTCCTATGCATATGAACGTTTTATATATCAGAATATTTTACGCATCACTATATTTGTATATTTGTATAGTCGTATTATGGCTATATCACGTACCTCGTTACATGTTTCTTACTCAGAACAGAAAATTAATCTCAATATGACATTCAAGGATATTAAAGTAGCACGGAACATGTTTATACCATGTGAAAAGGAAAATTTCCCTGTGGATCGATGGATGTAGAACTTTCTGGAATAACAGCGTTAAATTTCAACGGGATTATTTTGATAAAAAAATATTGTTTTATCGATTATTTATTGATTTGTTGGTAAATAATACTTCGGCCTTTTTTTAAAATACATCTCTTACTCATAGTAGCTCCCACCTCCATTAGCGACCGCTTACAATTCATCTCTTTTTGAGAATAAAATACTGCTATACTAAATTTTAAATTACAAATGTCAATAGTTGGTGATTAATCCTCAGTGATTTTTCATCCCTTCAAATAGTTTTCTAGTCCAAAAATAGTTTTAAAAAATAATTCAAGTTGTATTGCAGACAGTTAGTCGAGAGGAACATACACCTAGAAGTAGATATAGAAAGAGAGAAAATGATAAAGACAGAAAAAGAGAACGAGACAGATTGAATGAAAAGATTTTGTGTGTTTCCCATTTAGTTTCACAATCCTCTCTGGCAAGAAATGAGTTACAATCAAAAACCTCATAGAATAACGGAAGTGTAATAAGACAAGTCAATCATTCATTGATTTTAACGTTTATGTTAACTTCTTAAATCAAGTTTATTCTATGTTCATATTAACAGCGCCAATCATAATTTGAACAAGGCATTAAGTCATTGTTGTTATGTTTATGCTTATATTTAAAATTATTAAAATTATTTGAATAAATATTTGACATAGAAATTAAGTGGTATCATAGGAATTGATTTGTTTTATACTTTTTTAAAAATTTATGTGGATAAGTTTTGGCTATTACATGTTGATTATTAAATTTATATAACGTTTAAAATAGAACATTATTATTATTATTATTATTATTATTATTCATTAAAGTTTTTCACATCAGCGTAAGCTGATTGTCTTTTACTGGGGATTGAGTGACAGCAAGCCTCCTCAAGTCTCCAATCACAATTGGCATAATTGTCACCTTCATGTTCCATGTTTTTTCAATTCTCTAGCAAGGTCGCGGTACTTATCTCTCTTTTCACATTCTTTCAGTTTTGTTCTCTGGTCTGCCGGGACAGTAAAGTTGACAATTTTGCAGATTCTCTTTTTTTTTTTTTGTTGATTATTATAAGGTCTGGTCTTCGGGCCGAGCTTAGGTGATCCGTTTGTATATCAAAGTCCCACAGGAGTTTGTGCGTGTCATTTTCTAGAACAGCAGCGGGTTGTGCATATATCATTTGTCGGCATGGTCAAATTTAAATTTCATGCACAATTCCCAGTGGATCACCTTGCTCATCCAGTCGTGTCTAGCCTTGTACTCCTTCTGTGCCAATTTGCTGTATTCGCTTATTATGTGATTTATGGTTTTATCTCTGTCACAGCATAGTCTGCATTTGTTATTTTGTTGCGTCTTATCTATTCTCGCTTTGATATGATTGGTTCTGATGGCGCTGTTTTGTGCTGCCATTAGAGGAGATTCTGTTTCTCTCTTAAAGTTTCATTTTTTTTATTCATGTCCAGGTTTTGTCGTATGAGATGTTGTTTATTAGTAGTTTAAAACGCCTATGGAGTTGTTTTTCTTTCCATTTTTTGTCTCCTAGTTTTTGTCTCCTGTTATCTATCGTGTTGTCAGTATTGTTTCTGATGGCCGTAATCAGTCCTCTTTCGTGTTTTTCTATGTAGTCTTCCAGCCATTGTACGGATGTGTCAACAGTGTCTTCGATGCTGGCAAGTCCACTTCCTCCCTCTTTTCTTTGTACATGTAGTCTGTTAACGTTGTCTCTGGGATGTAATGCCTTATGCATGGTCATTAGTTTTCTAGTTCTTTGGTCCATTTGTCTAAGTTCATCTCTGGTCCACTTGAGAAAGGGTACCGAGTATCTAACGAGGGGTATAGCCCAATATTTATTCCTTTGATGAGGTTTCTACTATTAAGTGTCGTCTCGAGTAGGTTTTTAGTTCTCCTGAGATATCTTTTTGAATTTTGTTTTTCATTTCGATTTATTTGATGGTGTCAGCCTCCAAGATTCTTAAGTATTTGTAGGTCTTGTTTTCTGCGAGTGTTCTGATCTTGTCTTGATTTGGTAGTTCTATTCCGTCAGTTAGATGTCAGTTGTCACTTTTAATGACGAACAGAGCACATCTTTCAATGTCAAATTCCATCCCTATGTCTTGACTGTATATTCTGATGGTGTGTATTAGGGTTTCCTGTTCTTATTCATTTTTTGCAAATAGTTTGATGTCGTCCATGTACATAAGGTGGTTGATTTTTTCTTGAAATCTACTAAGTTTGTATCCGGCCGTCCATTTTCTGAGTATGTGATTTAGTAGCATCATGGTAATTATGAATAGTAGGGTGATAGTGCATCTCCTTAAAAAATCCCTCTTTAGATCTTTGTTTCAGCCAAGCTTTTTCCTCCTGCTGTTAATTCAACTCTCCAGTTTTTCATGTTATTTTCAATGAAGTTAATGGTTTCGTGTGATATTTTGTACATTTTGAGACAGTTTATTATCCAGCTTTGTGGAACCATATCATATGCCTTTTTGTACTCTATCCAGGCCATTGCTAGATTTTTCCGTCTGTTCTTGCTTTCATTTAGGATGTGTTGATCTATGTAGAGTAATTCTGCTGTGCCTCTGGATCCTTTGCAACATCCTTTCTGTTCATTTGGGAACAATCTGCGGCTTATAAGAGAGTAGTATATCTCTTCCCTTATTTGTGCTGATAATACTTTCCACATCATCGGTAAACAAGTTATGGGTCTATAATTGTTTGGAGTAGTTCCTTTACTTGGGTCCTTTAGGATCAATATGGTCTTTCCTTTGGTCATCCAGTCAGGTACTTGTGCATCTTGTAGGTATCTGTTCATTTCTAGTGCTAGTCTGTCGTGAATGGAGGTGAATTTCTTGAACCAGAATCCACGTATTCCATCGTGTCCTGGTGTACTCAGAGTTTTTCACATCAGCGTTAGCTGATGGTCTTTCACTGAATTTTGAGTGACAGCATGTCTCCTCAAGTCTCCAGGACTCTTTTCAGTATCCTGGCCGTTGTCAATAATGCAGTAGTTTGAATGGGCTCCACTCGTTCACCAATTTCCAAGTCCTGCAGTCCCTTTAGTAATCCTTTAGTTACTGTTCCAAATGCACCAATTACAATTCGTATAAATGTCACCTGCATCTTCCATAGTGTTTTCAATTCCCTCACAAGGTTGAGGTACTTATCCTTCTTTTCACATCCTTTCAGTTTTATTCTGTGGTCAGCTGAGACAGCAAAGTCAAGAATTTTTTCAAGTTCTCTTTTTTTAAATTTATTATGATAAAGTCTGGTCTTCCGTGTGTATGTCAAAATCCCATGGGAGTTTATGTGTGTTATTTTCTAGGACAGGTGCTGGGTTGTGTATATACCATTTGTTCGTATGGTCAAATTTAAATTTCTTGTACATCTCCCAGTGGATCACCTTGCCCACCCAGTCGTGTCTAGTCATATATTTCTTCTACGCTACTTTGTTGCATTCGCTTATTATGTGATTGATGGTTTCATCTATGTTACGGCATAGCCTATATTTGCTATTTTGTTACGTCTTATTTATTCTCACTTTGATATGATTGGTTCTTATGTTTTTTTTTGTTTTTTTTGTGCTGAGATTCTGTTTCCCTCTTAAGGTTTCGCTATTATATGTTTACAATAATTTTATATTACTTTTAAAACAGAATATTAGTTTTTAATTAATTTTTTTTTTCTGAAAGTTGCTTTCCCCAAAAATTAACAAATTTAAACAAGCTACCGGAATCTGAGAATTGCACAGTGGATAGAGGCATTGAGTCTCAACGGTTCCAGGTGAGCATTGTCAGAAAATAGCGGTTTCAAATCCTACCCAAGCCGGTCAGAGGTTTACTTGGTCAAAAACGTGGTGCGATAGACAACAACTATGGAAGGCAGTAATTACTGGGGATACGGTTAAAAGACTTAGCATTCCTATCCGAGTTCGCGGGAAATCACTTGAAGAAGGCCAGAGGTGAAATTTGGCCGAAACGTAGTGAAAGAAGAAACAACATAAAAACTACCAAGATGAGGACAAAAAGTCCGCAATAAATAAAAAAAAAAATTCTCAGATTAAGAAGCTTCATCTCAAAATGATTCCAATTGAAGACAAGCGACCGGGAGTGTCTAGATTCCAGATATCAAATTTTGTTTTAAAAGCATGGGACTTTTACCCTTCCTCTAAAATTGTAGCTGTTTGATCCAATAGAAATTATTTCTGTTGTAATCTGTTTCCATCAAAGTGGTCTAAAACCCAAAGAAATTGCGATGAAAGTTAATTTATCACATCGAAGAGTACTGGTTTTGATCATGAAGTGTAAAGACACTGTATCTATAACACTAAAAACGTTCAGGAAAGCCTTAGACATTTACAAAATCAATGGTCTGCATCCTTTGAAGTCTCAAAAAACCATTGATTTAATAAGCAAAGACCTAGCTAATCAAACTAAGTAGTATTTCGACCACGATATACATCGACCATCTGCTCGATGCATTCTTTCTAAGTTTAGTTATCGACCAAAAATGAAGTGAACACTCAATGCTTCAAAAAGCTGCAATTATGAAGAAAATATTGCAATGAATATGTTATCATCAAAATTGGTTCATTAAAGACTGGAGAAAATATTTATAAAAATGAAAGAAAACAATTTCGAAGACAAAGTTTTGAAAAAACCTGATAATGTTTCAACCAAAAGTAAGTCTCCTTTTACCAGTAATGATGTGGGGATATTTCGTTTTACTATTGAAATACTTTTCTTTTCTCTCAACCACTAAATCGCTAGCATTCTTTGTTTTTATATTTCTGTAGATACAACGTCTGATCAATCACTTTTCTCAGAGGAAAAATCGGTTATAAATCGGGGAAAATTCCACTTCCATTTTTATAACTGGATTGTCCGCCCTTGGTAGTCATTAATCTCAATGAAATTCCTCGCCTGTTTAGAGTATCTATATATTTACAAAGAAATTAGGAATGAACAAATGAAATCTTAATGAAGAGACTAAGACCCACAATATTATTGTTATTTTAAAAACTGGATTTAAATTCTTTCATTCTTTACAGAATTTAACCTTATGGCGTAAACATGTGTCTCGCTAAATATCATTATCACTTAAGAAACTTTTTAGCTTTTGGTTAGTTATAAATTCGAGCTCGTATTTGTTTAGTTTTATTTGTTATCCGTTTTTTGTTTTTTTAACTTTAAATTAGAATATCTTTCTAGTGTGCTAGATATGTAATATGTTGTCAGGAACGTGTTTGTATACAAATATAAACAAGCATACAATAGTAAGATTTTTGGAATTGTGTCAACAATATGCTAAAATTTGTAGTATTATTCCAGTCCAATTTGCAAGTGAATAATAGTTTTATGGGTTGAAATCGCCCAAAACGTTATTTTTTCCTTTGTGTAACTTTTTCTTCAAGCATCACAAAACTATTCGCTGCTAATTGTAATCATTCACTTCTTATGGGGTGCATTTTTGGAGAAGCTACGATTTATTCATCAGTGACGTTCTCTTATGCACATGCTAATGTTGGCCATCGAGCAAAAATTTACATCAACTCTGCGTAGATTAAAGATGCATCAGAGATGACCTGCCAAGAGCAATGAATGATTGGGGTGGATAGTGAGAAAGAGTCAGTGGACTCAATGTTATCCGAGCAACCTTATGATGATGATGAAGATGGTGATGATTTTAATTTCTTCCTATATTAAGATCAGTATCATTATGGAACGACGTTGCAACAAGTTGTGATGCTTTTTTTTATTCAATGGCATATCAACCTTTGTAGGTCATTTAAAGACAAATCCCTCCATTTAGAAAAAATTTCTGTGATACTATTAGACCCATTGTTGGAGGATAAGTGTTTCATGAATTTCCCAAAGGTAAAAGTCCAAAAAGGAACGTAATATCGCGATGTGTTTGGACTCGCCAACTTCGAGGCTGCTGTCCATCATTATAGCCATTACGCCAAGGGGATTTCCCAGACTGAACAGGATCTCAACATCTTCAACCGTTGTGTAGTTACAACGAATACTGCAAATATAAGAGTAAAAGAAACATCGCACATGACAACGTCGAGCGCTCAGGTAAATAAGGACGAAAGCTTTTGGGCCGTTTTCCTTTTTTTTCTGCAAGTGTTGGCTTATGTTGCTGACATGGTAGAACTGCTGTTAGAATAAGACAGGTATCCAGAAGTGAACGCGGTCTGAGTTCGTGTTTCGTGTAAAGTTACTTTTTTGTTGTTATTGTTGTTGTTTCGATCCAGCTAAGTAAAATTTCGGCCACTCGCAAAACAGCTCAGAAGAAATTAATATTCCAGAAAGACTTAAAAACATTCCGTCTGCGCTGTGACTGAATTAAATAATAACAGAGGTGTATGAGTGATACTTGCTATGTCTTTATTCCAAACGAAAAATGTACATTGTTATTTTTTACTATGGCTTGATTTCTTAGTCTACTTCTAAGTGTCCACTCTTCCTAAATGGTCACCCATCTTAGAAATGAACAGGCTTATCAGTAGTAAACGTCAGCGTTATATTAGTAACCAATGTTTTCGGCACGACTTGAGAGTAAGACGAAAGCATTAGATAGTGGTATGAGAATTGATAATGAAATTATGATGACGAAAGGAAGATAGGTAGGAGAAAGGTGATACTAAATTTAGAAAGAATAATTTGTGAAGTCGTTTGGGTTAATTTCAATTTTATAACTTAAAGGTTCTATTATGGATGTAGTCGACCCCAGGAACTTACAGATAATATTATGTATCAATCTGAAGTTGATCATGAATATCGATTATACGTATGCAAATAATTTATTATACAAAAGAAACGATGGCCTCGGGCCGAGCGTGTAAGATCCGCGTCTCATCTAAGTCTAAACTACCCTCCGTTGTCTACAGTCACATTCATCTGACAACGTCGAATATTTAAAAAATGGCTTGTGGTTAGACACAGGTTGCAGAGTTCGGTTTATTTATTATTCATTTATTCATTGCTTTCTAATTTCTCAATATATATATATATATATATATATATATATATATATATATATATAATTAATTTCGATGCATTTTCGTGCATATGCTGATATACTGATATACATGGGCGGTTAATCTTAAGCGTAGGTTAGTTTGACACAAGACAACAAAAGCAGAGCATTAATTTAGCATATAGCGAAAACTTAAAAAAATTATGACGATAATAAATTTTAAAAAATATAATTACAAAGTTGTATAATGTTTATTTGTCACATAAATTTAGTTCTGCTTATATATATATATATATATATATATACGCACACACGCGCGTGCGCGCGCGTGTGTGTCGGGGTACGTGCGTGCGTATAGGGAAAGGAGTTCATTAGATATATTCCCAACTGATGAATGAGGTAAGACATGAAACTTAGGAGAACGAAACGAGTAATGGGGGAGTGATTATATTTTATATTTTAAACCTGTTCACTTTTCCAATTAAAAGTTTATAAGAGTTTTTTTAAATTCTTTTGAGGTAAAAAAAAAACCTTGTTACCGTCGTAAAAGTCTAAACAGCTGTGTTTGATTCAACCTGGAGAATTTACGTCTATCTTCTACAACTTTTCTGCTTCCAACAAGCACAATGAATTTTAGCATATTCAGACAAACTAACTTTTGATAACAATATTGCAAAAATACTTTTTAGACGTTCTGACACACGTAGGTGTTTGTTTTTGGGTTGTTTTTTTTTTTTACATTTGATGAAAGATTTAGCTGAAGGATCGTAATAAGACAAATAGGAATAAGAAATCATTTACTTTTTAGCTATTAATTGTTTTCAACTGCGTAAGGAGAAAATATTTTGAAGTAATTTTAAAAAGTTGATATTACACCAAAGAATTGATCAATAATTAACCAGTAAGATATATCATCCGTTCGTTAAATGACGACTTTCTCATTCATTGTGATTTTTGAGCTGATTCTGTTATAACCACAGTATGTCATGTCCACGTAACTCTCAAGTCTATCGCGTCGAAGGCAAATCCCGAAAAAAGAAATGTTGTGCGCATGGGTGATTGTTTCAGATCAGACGTAGCTATTTTAATTAAATATTCAACAAATAAATTTGTTTATATATATATGCTTATGTGGCAACCCATTTGCCCATCCTATTCTAAAAGAGTTTTAAGTATGGTTTTATTTGATGTCAAGGATATTTGGGGTCAATATTTGAAGACGTTTTATCCATTTATCTTTCAAGTATCACCATGATGAACTGCGGAATCGTAGTACGCGAGTTCGTACTCCAGTCGCGCTATTACGTTCACTTTCGGGCAAATACCCTTGGGAAAGGTATGAACCCCCTTATTCTCCCTCCAGCTATGGATAAATAGTAGGACGGACTAGGTTCTTCAGCCTTGGTGAGGCAACTTGTCTAGGAGAAGGAAAACTCTGAATTCAAACCTGTTAAACTCCGCTTAAAAATTGACCTTGTGTCATATCCTGCCCGAGCGGAGGGGTTGGTAAATAGTACCATGATACTGTCTAAAGCGATTTTTTTTTCATCTTTTTTACTTTTCTCTCCTTTTTATCATAGTGAAGTCTTTATATCTATTAAATCCACATTTTGTTGAGCGGAAACATTTAATCAGGGTATTTCATATAATCTATATATTTCATATGGTGGTTGTGGTTGTTTAGCCAAAAATAAAATAGCCACCCAGAATTTCCATTACACTGGATTACAAAAATAAATTTTTGGTCTGAGGCAAGAATAGGGATAGGTGTTTTTTGTTAATTTGGGTGTGCTGAATTCAGATTTATAAATAGTTTTTCTCTATCACCTCTAGTTTTCTGACTTTTAAATAGTCTCATTGTAGTATAAATAGAGAATATATTAATAGAGAATAAAAGTGTGTTTTCTTAGAAGATCTGTTGTATTTTGCCTCCGGGATGTCACGCAAGACCATCCAGCAGAAGCCTCCCATCATGCCCGGGTTCCATTTGCCTTGATAGTAGCTCTCCATCTTCGTAATGTCTTGGTGGAATCTTTCTCCATGCTCATCACTCACTGCTCCAAGGTTTGGCGGGAAGAAGTTGAGGTGGGAATGGAGAAAATGAATCTTGAGTGACATTCGGCACCCCATATTTTCGTAAGACTTTAGCAACTTCTCAATACAGGCTTGGTAATCTGGTACGCGTGTGTTACCAAGGAAGCCACTACAGACTGACTTGAATCCTTCCCATGCTCTCAGTTCCTTTAAGTTAAGAAGCGGAAATATTCAATCAGGATATTTGATATAATCTCTATATTTTATGTGGTGGTTGTGGTTGTTTAGTCAAAAATAAAATAGCCACCCAGAATTTCCATTATTGTCTTAGGTAACGTATGGAATCTAGCAAATAAATTGTATTACTACTTCTGTAATTAACATCATACAAAATTCAAAACGTTTTCTTTCTGACTCGTCAATAAATTTGTAAATTTGATGTTATTGCTGAATTAGTTGTTTGAAATATTACATCGTTTACGAAATGCAATAGACTTTCATGTACGTGTATGATGGGTTACATTCTTAGTTGGTATATTTAATGTCCAAACATTTTTATGGGGTTATTTTCACCTTGAAGGCAAGGCTGAGAATATTCCGACGGTATCTTTTGCTGAGGGGAAAGTCCACCGAAAAGGGTCTCCTTGATTTGAAAATAAACTGCATATGATGGTGAGTTCTGATGAGTTGTGGAGTGTAGAGTAGCCCTCCATTACCATTAATCCCAGGTCCACTTTGGTATGAAGAGATAGTATCTGTTAATGTCAAATATATCTGCTTAAGAATTATTCGTATAAGATATGACTGTGAACAAAAAGTAATCTCTTAAGAAGCAACTACACAAAAATGTAAATATGAATGTTAATAAAGGGTATAACTAAATCTCGTAGGATAAAATAACCCTAAGCATGTTGTTATGTCATTAAAATAATTTCAATCACCCTGAGGTTATTTCGTCGATAACAGGTGTTGGGTATCACCCACCTTTTTCCACACAATGATCTAGTCCATCTGCCATATATAGCAATAGCTACTAATTCCAGAGCAGACTAGAAGGTGAAGAGCAGCTTCTTATAGGAATAGTATTTGAGCGTTGGAGACTGGAAATCGCACCAGATCACCTTACTTGCTACCGTAAAAACGGAAGCCAATACTATCGTTGAACTAAATCTTTATTCTGTATTCACTAATCCTATTTTCTGGTCTACTAATAGTCTCTCTATTGTATATACTTTTTCCTGAGAATATATCTCTATTTCCTCTCATATCGTGGTTTGTCCTTTTTTAAAATTACAAGCGTTCACTAATCAGAATGCAACAATAAGCAAGCATGTCGTGTCTTTGAAAAATACATTTTAAGTTAAAGTTTAATTTCAAAAATTTGTTATTATCATTCCAGCTTGTGGTGCAGTTGGTTGGTTGTTTAGGTTTCATGGCATATCTACCTTTGAAGGTTACCTAATGCCAAATCAGATTTTATGCAAATAATCTGTTCTATTTCAAACAATTCAGTTTAGCCTGAGTACACAGTTTAATTGTTAAAAACATTTCTATTTCAAGCATTTCAGTTTATTCAAACAGTTTTAATTCAACCAGTTCAATTTAGTTTAGGTATAGATTTTGTTTACATACACCTAAATGTCAAAACAGTTCTGTATTAAACAGTTCAGTTTAGCGTACATACAATTTCAATGCCAAAAAAGACCCATTTCAAACAATTCAGTTTAGCACAATTACGCAGTTTAAATGCAAGTACACATCTTAATTGTCGAAAACATTTCTATTTCAACCTATTCAGTTTAGCCACACAGTTCTAATTCAAACAATTCAGTTTAACATAAGTACACAGTTTAGCTCAATTTAATCCATAGATAGGACACTATCTGGTACTACTATTCCGGGCCAGAATCGACCAGGGAGCAATGGCAATGAAGGGGTGCCCTGCATTCCCCATAGCCCCAGCATCACAGGAACCTCACCATCAAATTGTTTAGTATCCAGGACACTCGTTTGTGGTGGTGGGTTACCCCTCGGCAGAGGTGCTGTCGGTGTATTCTACAGCTTCAGCCGACTGGCTAATTGTGGTACAAGTGTGTGTCAAATGTCGTTATGAGAGTAAAGAAACAGAAAAGTTCATTTGGTTTTAATTTTAATTATGTTCTCTAAGAATAATGCAAGTTTTTTTTTTAACTTGTTTTCAATCAAACCATAATGAATGAAGATATAATTTAATGTCGTTTTTCTTTGTTTTTGTTATGATGTAAACGTTATTATCTAAAACAAAATTTAATATAAAGTGTGAAATATAGTCACTGTTTCCTAACAAGAGCAACCCTGCTACAAATTAAAAAGGTCAGTCACGAGACTTTTTGCTGTTGGTACGAGGGGCTGTCCGCACTAGGAAAAACTTTGAAAAGGATCAGTCAATCAGGGAGAGAGAGAGAGAGAGAGAGAGAGAGAGAGAGAGAGAGAGAGAGAGAGAGACTAATAACGACCAAAATATGGGGGCTCAATGAACCAACTGCCACCCATTTGTGGTGCTCTATGATTTATGAAAGAATTAATTTTCCCTTGACTGAAAAATATTCCATTTCACACCTTCCCGATGTAGAACTGACCCCCAAAAGAAGTAAAAACATTAGCAATAAAGACGACTGGGATTTTCTGTATGGATGTGTGTGTCTTTTCCTTTCCTGAAATGGATAACTGTATCTCGTTGCCTGCTCAACTTTCCTTGAGATGCCATCTCTGCAACACTTCGACACCTAACCTTTAAATTGTCTCATATGTTCATGTTTGGGATAAAGAAATCAACATTCACTAGTCCGATTGCCAATGATAACAGAGCAAGAAAATTTGTAATAAAAAAAGGAAGCAGCCGTGACAAAGAGGTGTTAACAGAGTTCAATATCTCATCCAGTAGTATAGGTGTAACAATGTATGCTATATCTCGTACTTAAGGCCATACAATATTATAAATCCAAGGTGGAAGTGATCATGGTTTTGTTACATTATGTCAGGTGGTGCATGGTACTGGTTTAAAACATTCTTAGATGAAAAAATAAAGAGACTACTGAAGTCAAAACAAATAGAAGACATTGGTAAATAAATAAACTAATTTATGGGTAAGGACACACACGCATACGCACACACACAAACACACACACACACACACACAGACAAAACTGATTACAAATAACAAACAGCGTTGCAGTCATGCTTTAAAATTTATGCGAGACTGTCTGAAAATTTTCTGGCGAAGGATTTTTTGTTATAACACGATATCATGAGTATGAGAGGTCATAGAGTATTCGACTGTCTGAGGAGGTAGGCGACTGGATATATTGTGTGTTTAAGTAAAGGAGATTATATTCTTCCATAACCTCAGTCAGAAAGTTTTATCTCCTACAT
The DNA here is from genome assembly GCA_963585895.1 of Sepioteuthis lessoniana. Taxonomy (NCBI): domain Eukaryota; kingdom Metazoa; phylum Mollusca; class Cephalopoda; order Myopsida; family Loliginidae; genus Sepioteuthis; species Sepioteuthis lessoniana. The sequence goes on from OY757910.1 coordinate 8,923,029, forward strand.
TATTATGTCTAGTTCGTATCAGAACCGAGCCGCGAGAAATACCTAATTTTCAGCATTTCTCTCTCTCTCTCTTGCTTTGAAAATCATTAGTATTTTGATTAATCACAGAGGGACAAATACTCAATGTAAAACAGACATTCCTTGTATTTGAGTCCGTTCGTATTAACGGGACAAGAGAAATATCTTGGCCCCTGAAAAATTCGGGATGCTGCTTGCTTCTTGGTAAACCAAAGAACGAAGGAAAATTTTACCAGCTCTCAGAGAAAAGGCAATTAAAGTGCTTCATATGTTATACTCGCCTTTCTCTGATAAAACCTCATCCAACACAGCAGGCGGAAACGGATACCCATCTTACACTCCTCTGACCGCAAGGCACACGGCCATTCGTCCTCGCAACTACTACAGTACAGAAACAGTTCAGTAAATACAACATATAATTCGTTTTAGTACAGCCTCGGTACACGTATCCTCGGAACCCCAATATAAAAGGACGGAATTCGTGATTCTGCTACGTATGGGGTTCGAAGAGACGAACGTTCATGTAAACATAGAATACGAAAGTAATCAAAGATACTTGAAGAGACTGGCTCTTAGAATAACCATGAATCTATCACGCACATTGTGTCTTTATTTTATTTCTCCCTGATTCCACGTCCGACGAGACTGAAACGAGAGAATATAGCAGCAAGGCACGAACGCTTTTTAAGTCATATCTCTATGAAAAGTTGATGAGTACAGAAGTGTTTGTAAGCAATGAATGCTATAACATTTTGATAGGGTTTGTGAATTTGTTGTTTAGTCCTGTTGAGGTTAGTCTTTCTAGAGGTAATATCCATCTATTTATATTAATGATCTTATACTAGATAAATGACTACATGATTATTTTCCTATCACGCTGGTCAGTAGACAAATAGGATTTTAAAATTGAATCTAATAACACCAGATCTCACCATGACAACTTCGTTTCTGCACCTGTCATTACTAACCACTTTCAACAACGCAATTCCGCATTGGTATAATACAGCAGTGTCTAAATTCAATATAATTTAAATATACTTTCATTTGATGTTAAAGTTATTTTGAGTCTACGTATGAAAACGTTTTATCTATTTATCTTTGTGTTTCTCGTTTTGCTGTAATATTGTCTACAACGTCTCTAGGGTGTTGTGGCTTAAATGCCGAACGGCGATGTCGTAGGACGCGAGTGCGAACTTCAGTCGCGCAATGAAATTCACTTTTGGACTCATACCACCAGCAAAACTATCAAGCCCAGGATACCGAGGTTCACTCCCAGGTCGAGTCATACCAAAAATTTAAAAAATGGTCCTTGATACTTTCTTGCATAACACAGTAAGATAAAGTACGGATCAAGGGTAAGTGGAACATTCTAGTGAAAGGAGTAGCCCCCTCTCTTTCACCTCGTTGTTGTACCTATTTAAAAATAACGCATCGGGTCGTCCACAACTACGGTTGACTAACTAACTTATGGGTTAAATAATTCCATTACTATTATTCTACAATAGCGGTTTTGGCATATTACCCATAAAAGTTCATACGCCTTTAAACAAAGAAACCAAATCAAGCCAAACCAATGTGTTTTTAGTTATTGATAGTTTTCTCAATTTGTTTTATTCATATAACTTAATTAGCAATATATGTACACTATTGTCAGTAATATCCTAAGATTAAAAATTTTTATTTCATGTTATAGAAAAAAATTGATATTTTTAATCCGATAGAATCAAGTATGATGAAAAACAAACTGTCATGCATAAAACATCCAAGACCAAACATTTCATTGATGCAGTTAAAGTTGAATGAATGTAAGAAGGGTCTCCAAAAATACCAACAATTACTAACAAGATTTCATTATTCTTATTGCTTTAATTGTAAATGATAATTTTATATTCATGATATTTATTTTATAATATAATATCAAATAGGAAAAACCTATTTTCTTTATATCTTATTTATGTGTCATGCAATAAAGAAGTTTCAGAAACTATTAGGGGAGTTTTATTCAAGTTTTTAGGGTTTGAGGTGTTAGCAGCCTTCCCATCCCCGGTGAGCCAGAAGACCATCTGCAGAGCTAATACAAAGTCTTAACCACAAGAACTCTCGCGGTAAGTGCGAGAAACGTTGACATAAGAGTTGATCATTTTTTTAAAAAGAAACAGTGTTACTCAGTTTGTAATCAATGGAGAAAAAAGAGCCTAAATTTCAGAGCAAATGAAACCATTCCCAATTCGGGTTTGGTTATGATTTATGGAAGCATACGATTTTTCATTCATCACAATCTCCCCACCAAATCATAACACTTCACGTCTCTATTTTGACCGGTTTCAAAGGAGGCTTATGCACACAAATAAAGTGAGTTGCATTTTTTCTTGGAACATGAGTTTCATTTTATTTCCTTTCCTATAAACTCCTTGTCACCTCCTCATCATGTCTTTGTCTCCAGTAGCATTCGTCGATGCTCAGTAATGAGACAAGGACACAATAATTAAATTCCTTTAATTCGGTTAATGCTGATATTTTTTTTTATTTTAGATTAGATTTTCTCAAACATTAAGTCAAGCAAGTATCTCTCTCGAGGCTTTATTCTTGTTCTCAATCGGTGCAGTTCTCGTTGGGATAACGACACAAGTGAGTATCGATTAGATAATATATATATATATATATATATATATATATGTATATATATATATGTATATATATATATATATAATTCGAATAAAGAGATATACGAGGTGGAATTAATAATAATGAGCGATAATATTTTTTAACATTTTAGAAATTAGGTTTAACGTTGTTAACTTACGAAAAAGGATTATACTTTTATTTTCTTCATCGAGAAAAATGTATACATTTACAGTGGTTTCTACCAATATAAGCATATAAGAAAGAAAGAAAGAAAAAAAGAAAGAAAGAAAGAAAGAAAGAAAGAAAGAAAGCAGCAAATATACGAGAATCATTAAATAAGTTTCCAGACTTTTCTCGTATGGGCACTTTTATTGATAGTACACACATGAAACTCTAGTCCACTTCGAAGTAATCTCCACTGGCCGCAATGCACTTGTTGTGCCATTCCAACAACTTCTGGAAGGCCCAATGGAAGTCCTGTTATTTGAGCGTGTCAATGACCTTCGCCACAGCCTCTTTCGTCTCCTCAATTGTTTCATAACGACAGCCTCTGAGCTTAGGGAATAACCAAAAGTCACAGGGAGTAAGGTTTGGACTTTAGGGAGGCTGAGGAACTGCCTTGATGCCCATCTTGGTCAAATAGTCTGTGACAAGGATGGAGTTGTGGACAAGTGCGTTGTCCCGATGGAAATGCCACTGACCTGATTTGAAGAGTGCTTGCCTCTTCCGACAGAATCTCTTACCGAACTCCCTGAAAAGCTCAACATAGTAACCGTAACCCTAACCCTATGGTCAATCGACTCTGGAGTTTTGATTCCTTACTCCTCCCACACCTCTCATCATCCCTCACAGACTCCCTGCCTTCCTTGAATTTTTTATGCCACTCAAAACTGATGCTCGATCCGTGCAAGATGGTCGAAAAGCAGTCTGAAGCATTCCATAGGTTTCTGTGGCAATTTTTCCGAGTTTAAAACACAATTTTACTGCATATCGTTCTTCTAAAATGTCCCCACGTCCAAATTACATTTTTGAAATTCACCAGCTGTGACAATCAGGCTTTAGTAGGGTTTATTCCAATTGCTGCTGTAGTTGTTCATTTGAAGCTGAAATCATAAAAATTGGTCAGTCATTTCATAAGATGTATAGCAATAACATACTGAATTTTCAATCGTCTACGACAATTTTAAATGCCTGTCCAAAAAAAGTCTGGAAACTTATTGAAGGAACCACGTAACATCCATCATTCCTCACCCGATACTCGGTTCTCTATTATTTATTTTTTACAATCTACTTCGATGCAATATAATTTCGAAGGGAACGTGTGGCGTAACATTTATCATCTTAAGAAATGGATATGACAATCTCTGTTCAATTACTGGATTTTGCTTTTGTAGTTCATTTTCGTTCTAATTCTGTTTGAAAAGGCATCAATTCCTCTTCTTCTCCAGGTCATCTATCGGTAAATAGTAAAGTGCAGTGGGTTCTTTAACAGTTGTAATTCAACCTATCGATGAGAAGGAAAGCTCTCCATTTACGCAAGGCATTTTCCGCTAAAAGACTGTTCACGTGTCGCCTCCTGACCGTGATTGTGACGTTTGGCATAACATACGGTATAATTTTGAGGAAAGACCAATTACATCAATATGAGTGGATAAGCTCTGGTGGGATAAACGTTTCATGAATAAGTGGAAATAAGCAAGATTTTTAAAGTTATTTTTATTTATTTTATTTCATCTATTGTACTGTGCAATAAATGTACAGTCACTCGTCATTAAGGACTCATCTAAACTTTTTAAAATTGAAAACGATGTAGATTACCATGACCAGAAAATACGCCGAACACCTACGCACAATATACGGGAACACTAAACAGCTGTTTCGACCTCATTAGGTCTCATCGGCAGTGTAAACCGTAATCTTCACCACTGGAGATCGCGCCAGCGACCACAGACTGCACCGCCGAAACTCAACAACTGAGCTACCAGTTCATATAGCACACAAGTGACACCTAATCAATTACCATGACTCCCTGCTTCCTTGAATCTCTAATGCCACTAAAAAAAACTGATGCTCCATTCATGCAAGACGGTCCAAAAGCAGTCTGAAGCAATCCATACGTTTCTGTGCCATTTTGTTCAAGTTTAAAATAGAATATTTTTACATATCGTTCTTCTAAAATGTCCTCACGTCCAGATTGCATTTTTGAAATTCACCGGCTGTGACAATCAGGCTTTAGTAATGTGTATTGCAATTCCTGCTGTAGTTGTCCGTTTGAACCTGAAATCATAAAAATTGGTCAGTCATCTCATAAGATGTATAGCAATAACATACTGAATGTTCAAGAGTATACGACAATGTTAAATGCCTGTAAAAAAAAGTCTGGAAACGTATTGAAGGCACCACGTATATTAGAGAAAACAATGTAAATCTGTCATTATGTAAATATAGAATATAAAAAAGGATAATATGCCAACATTACTGTTCCGGTTTTTTCTTAAACCATTTCCAGGGAAATGTTGATATGCGATGTTATAATGCCTCATCCGAAATGTATCTAAAAAATAAAAATAAAATCAACGAAAAAATGTGAAAATTCTTAATACTCTGCTATTGTTAATAGAGTTCTAGTTTAAAATGTATGCGATATAAGTAAAATTCATTCTTTTTCTTTACTTTTTTTATTTTCATTTTAGTCTTTTGAATTTCTAAAGCTTTTATAAGGAATAGGAATTTCTTTAAATTTCAGAAATAACGTCATTGTATTCGTTAGAACTTAAAAAGAAGAGTATTATGCTTAATTTCTTTCTTTTATTCAAAAAGAAGTATTCGCTAGTATTCGCAATCAAAATCTAGAATAGAAAACATTTTGATGAGAAATCGTATAGGAACTATCAAAAGCAAGCATAATTTATGAATATATAATTTTTTAAATCTGAGTTAAATAAGTTATGTTGTATTTATCGAGAAATAATTTACCTTAATAAGGAGATAAGTTGAATAACTGAGTCTTTCTTTAATTTTATTATAATTATAGATAATGCATGATTCAATAATCTTTCTCTCTTGTTTATTATGCATATTAAGAAATATTTCAGAATTTTTAAAATTGAAAATATTTTTGGTTTAATAATTATGTTTTACTTACGGGATTTTGTTGTCCCCAATTTAAAAATCTTGAATGCATTAACACATAAGTTTTTTGATTGATTTAAAGTCTCACAGATATAATTCTTATCACAAACTATACACGGTTTTTATATTGTCAGTTTGTATGTACGTCAGTTTCAGATTTGATATGATTCATCTATAAAAATTTAATTTTAAGTTTTGAATTTAATTTAATATAAGTATTACTGCATCCTTACATAAGGTTATTAAGGAATGTTAAACTTCACTAAATTAGTATTAAATCGGGAGTTTTAAGTTGAAGTGTATTTAGAACTTAAAAAATATCAAAAAAATAATTTACTATAATTACAACCGGTAATAAAAACAAAAAAATGGAAGAGGGCTAAATAAGGAGAAAACTCTTCACCCCTCTTCTACCCCCTCCCACCCTTCTTTCCCATGTCTATTCTGAATTATTCTATCTATTAGATCTGGAGAAGTCCTGTTATTTTTGGAGCTTTTGATTTATATCAAAAACCCATAACAGGATGAAAATAAATGTATAATCCAAATGTGACCGGTTTTGTATTTATTCTTAAAGAAATTATTGCTCTGTAATGTCAGTTACATTGAGCTCTTTACCAGGAAAATTTAAATGTTCACTGTTGAATGTTTTGTTTTTTTTTGTCCTGATGGAATTACTCCCAACTCCGGTTTAACTGGACCAAATACTACTATATATATATATATATATATATATATATATATATATATATATATATATATATATATATATATATATTTGGGCTCCTCCGGAAGTGTTATGGTTTGCAAGCGAGACTAGCAAACCTTCACAAGTCAGTTCGAGTCTCAGAGGGTGGCCAATTCATATGACCACGTGCCAAATCTAAGCAAAAAATAATTAGTAAATTACAGACATTACGGGTGATGTAATGGTTAGCGAGTTAGACTCGCAAAATTTCACGAGTCAGTTCGAGTCTCTCTGTGTGCCACATCTAAGCAAAATAAAAAAGGTAAATTAGGGGCATCTCGGGTGGTGTAATGGTTAGATTGCATTTTTGAAATTTACCGGCTGTGATAATCAGGCTTTAGTAATGTGTATTGCAATTCCTTCAGTAGTTATTCATTTGAACGTGAAATCCTAAAAATTGGTTAGTCATCTCATAAGACTAGTAAACCTTCAGGAGTCAATTCGCGTCTCATTGGGTGGCCCATTCCTATGGCTCTGTACCACATCTAACCAAAAAGCTTTGTAAATTACTATATATATTCATGTGTGTGTGTGTGTGTGTGTGTGTGTGTGTGTGTGTGTGTGTGTGTGTGTGTGTGTGTGTGTGTGTGTGTATTTTGAGCGACATTGTTTATGCCGGGGATCCCCGTCTGATAATGTTGGATTGAGACTTCGTAGTAAATAAACTCCAACACCAATCATCATATTACATTTACTTTTGGGCTAATACTCCCGGGAAATGTATGAGCCCCGTATCCCCTAGCTATGGGTTAAAAATTACAACTGCAATTCTTCTGAAAGGGTGGCTTTAGTATTATATAATTCACAAAGATTCTATACCATTAAACAAAGAAACCAAACCAATGTATAACAATCCAAGCGCATCTGCAATGTTCTTTTACGTAAAGTAGAAGTATCGACAAATTGAAAAAAAGTATATTCTTTCCAAGTTGAATGCTTACGGGTTTGGTAATCAAAAATGACAAGGAAAATCAATTTTGACCGAATAATATTCCAGGGAAATAATAGAATTCTAGTATCTTTAGCTGAGAAAATAATCAATGTTATATTTATTTAAGGGCGATATGCTAAATAATACTATGTACTCTTTCAATTCATATGTAACTAATAAATCAAGCATTGATTGTTACATTAATGTTTAATTCTTATAAATTTTCAGTGTAGGCAATTAAATTATGATAAAAAGATGAACACGTTCTGTTATACAAAATGTGTGGCAAAAAAGCTTTAGCTTATTTCGCTATATATATATAATTATATAATTCTAGTATATTTTCATTTCTTTTGGTTGGAATTATTTTTATAAAACTGAATATTCATAAAAAAAAAAATAAATAACAGGCACACCTTGAAACATTCTACCAGAAGTATCATGTAAAAATTGATTATATATATAGAGAGAGAGACAGAGAGACAGAGAGAGATGCAAATATTGACATAGATTTCGATACACAGATTGAAATGTATGTCAACAAATTCTTTACAACACATGTTTTTGTTAAACATGAGAGAAAAAGATTTTTTCAGGTTTTTATGTACAATTGCTCTTTTAATTCCTCCTAATCCCATCGGCTATGGGTTGAATAGTACTCCTACTCGGCTCCTATAAGGATCGCTTGGTTATTAAATTATATTTGATGTGATATTAAACAAAGAAACTAAACCTGTTATTAAATAATATTTGATAATGCAAGTACTTTATATTGCACTGATTTCAAAAGATGAAGCCAGATATGAGATGTTATCCTAATAAAAAACTAATTAAAATAATAAATATTTTTTTCCCAAAGAGTTGGTGTCTTTATATATATTTAACCTTTTCGATACATTAAACTCTACTCAAAGGACAGTGGTTGCTGTAGTTTTTTTTTACTGTTTTTTTTGTCAAACATTCAAGTTGACAGTAGAGTTAAAGCCGTTTACACTTGACGTCCTTTTGTCATGAGAAAGAACCCTTAAAAATTCACAATGTTACTTGATAATACTTCACTATTCTCGATTTTTAACTCATGACTACAGTAACTTGATTTCTTACTCAAGGAGAGTCAAAGGAAATCATCATCATCATCATCATATCGCGCTATCAGCACGGATATTCCTGACCCTCTCTCGACATTCCTCCTTATCGTCCATTCCTTTCGGCGAATCCTCAGAGCTACATCCAGTATCGGAACAGAACTGTTGTATATAGGTTCGAACTGGACCTCTTGCCTTTGCTCGTCCATTTGAAGGTGTCCACAGGAGTACATCACTCACGCGCTCGTCCCTACCTCTTCAGCAGTGTCCCGCATGTCTGGTTCGTCTAATTTTGATAGTTTTCATGATGGGTGGTAGGTGGCATTATAGCTGCTGCTTTGTGGGGTGTTCTCTCCAGGACTTGTTCAATATTGCTCGCTATTGCTCGCAGCATTCTTGAGTAATTGCCGTTAAGCATTTTTACCATCCGTTTAGTCAGCGTTCATGTGATGCATCTATATAGCAGTATCGACACGATCGCTGCTTGGAAGAAACTGCCCTTCATTTTATCGGTCAGGTTTGACTTCCATATGACCGAAATTCTATCGATAGCACTCCATGCCTTTATGAGCTTTGAACATTTTTACTGCCTTGGTTTACATTAGGGACATCTTACTCGGTCGAAGGAATAACTTAATAAAAAACAATCCTTCATTTCTAATGAAACATTAAGAAGTGAATAACTAAAGAGCGTTTGAAATATATCCTGTTATTCTCCTGCCTAATTGGAGATCATTATTGATTCACTGCATTTTACCAAAACCTTTCCTTCTACTTAGAACTACGGGAATATGAAATCACATGTTGTCCACTTATCATGATCGGTTGTCGTCATTTGGCAATGTTCGAAATGAAGTCATTGTTTGTACAGACTAAATAGAATCAGCAAACACATAGGAATCCGGTAAAGAGAATGGCTTCATTAGACATTAATGTATACAATCTTTATGAAAACACACACACACACACACACACACACACACACACACACACACACACACACACACACAGATTTGTTTGATATAATAATAATGGCTCGAAATTTCCTGTATTTGCTTAGAATAAAGACAGTTTAGGTCATATTAACAACAAAACATTGACCACATGGATTCCAGTTAATTTGATTTTTTCTTCGAATCAATGTAACTTTGATTCGGAATGCTAAGAGTTTATCTAGTTTCTTTATATATGAAGAGGAGTCAGGTTAACTGTATTTTTTGTTTTGATGAGAATTAAAACTTATCAAAAATGGGATTAAGTTTGTAAATATAATTGAAGTTGTAAAATCTATAAAATTTTAACTGCTTCATAGATTACGATGGGATTTTGTATGTAGGTTGCAATGTATGAACGGGATTTTAATTTTATTTTTTTTAATTTAATTTACTGAAGATTTTTGCGGAGAATTGAACCTGAGTCACTACTAAACTATTTACTTTTTCTAAACCAAAATGCAAAACAGGGATATGAATAACAAAGTAACATTTCATTTAAAAAAATACCATCGTTTTTAAATTTCAGATGTGAGGGATTTTTTTTATGTTTTACATGTTGAATTCAATAGTTTCCAGACTTTTTTTTGTACAGGCATTTAAAATTGTTGTAGACTTTCGAAAATTCACTATGTTTTTGCTATACATCGTATTAAGTGACTGACAAATTTTTATGATTTCAGGTTCAAATGAACAGCTACAGCAGGAATTGGAACCCACCCTACTAAAACCTGATTGACACAGCTGGTGAATTTCAAAAATGCAATCTTGACTTTAGAAGAACGATATGCAATAAAATCATGTTTTAAAATTGGAAAAAATGTCATGCACTGAAAGCTGGGTCTACTGATATGACCCAGAGACAAAGAGACAGAGTTCACAGGGGAAGCATGCTGGCTCTCCCAGACCCAAGAAGGCCAGACAGAGCAAATCCACCCACAAACATTTGATGATCCCTTTTTTTGACATCACTGGCAAGATCTACACGCACTAGATTCCCACTTGACAGACAGGCAACAAGGAATACTATGTCGAGGTTTTAAGGGAGTTCAGGAAGAGATTCCGTCGGAATAGTCCAGCACTCTTCAAATCAGGTCAGTGGCATTTTCACCAGGACAATGTCGTCCACAACTCCATCCTTATCACAGACTATTTGACCAAGATGGGCATCAAGACACTTCCTCAGCCTCCCTATAGTCCAGACCTTGCTTGCGGTGACTTTTGCTTATTCCCTAAGCTCAGAGGCTGTCGTTATGAAACAATTGAGGATATGAAAGAGGGTGTGACGAAGGTCATTGACACGCTCACACAAAAGGACTTCCATGGGGTCTTCCAGAAGTTGTTGGAACGGTACAAGTGCATTGCAGCCGGAGGAGATTACGTCGAAGGGGACTAGTTTCATGTGTGTACTATCAATAAAAGTGCCCATATGAAAAAAGTCTGGAAAATCATTTAATGATCCTCGTAGTTGCGTTCACAGAGTTAGGTTAGGGTTACCTATAGAAGGGTAAAGAAATCAGTCTGTCCTAATATTAAGTGAAGTTCGGCTTGTTTAAATTCAAAGTTTTCCTTTTCCTGGACTGGTTACATAACCAAAGCTAAAGAACCCAGTCCGTCCTGCTATTTTCCCATATCCAGTAAGGAACATGTTGATTTGTACCTTTCCTAAAGCCATAAGCGCTAAGTTAAAAGCAAACATCATTGTCCCGGATTGGAACTCGGATTTACGATTTAATTTTTATGACAATTACTGTTACGCTAATCACGAATTAGTTCAGGTGATGAGTATGATTACTCTGCGGGACTGAGGAGGTTAATGATAAGAAATCATTAAGTGGGAAATGATATCGAGAAAACGTTTCAAATCACTTTCTTTCGAAAGAGAAGTGTATTTGCAGAATCCGTGATAAGTACCTAAGTGCTTGAAAATATGAGAAATGTCAAAAGTTTATTGTTCTGGGGATTGTTTTGGCAAAAGTCAAAATTGCGACAGCAACATTTTAGTTGAGAGGTCAAAAAGGCTAGATAAGAAAACTTGACAAGCCAGATGAAGAGTGGGAAATATATTTATAGAAAAAAAAGCCAGAGTAATGATATTTTTAAGCCTGAGAAAATATTTTTTCTTAACGTAGTCGTTTTTCGTGATTAAGAGATCATGTGATAACAAGTGACCACCACTAAAGAGGTTTGGAGTTAGGTGAAAATACTGAATAGGCTGAAGTTTTTACAAAAAGATGGGACAAATATCCCACCCCTGATTTAGAAAGATTTATTTATTAATCAACTAGAATTGTTAAGACTGTGCGTACCCATACTTACTAACAACTAGGAAATAAAGTGCGTATAAGCAGAGAGTTTTTGCTCATTAGGGATCCTCTTTCTAACTGCAGGTGGAGTCCATGTCACTTGAAAAAAATTCTGAAATCATGAGCTTGTGCCAGTCTCAGAAAACATATGTATTACATGGACTAAGACGAAAAGAAGTGAGGTTGGAATTACTATATGTAAGTGAGAGAAAAATTATATGAATCAGACAAATATGTGGGAATATTAACACAAGAAAAATATATATTTTAGTGTGTATTAGAATTTATTTTATCTACTTTGCTGACAGGTGTTTTACCGAGATACAAGGTATACTGTATTAAATTATTTTAATAATTACCGGTTGACCACAGAATAAAACTGAAAGAAAGTGAAAAGAATAATAAATTTTTTGACCTTGCAAGGAATTAAAAGAAAATATAGAAAATGAAGGTGACGATGATACCAATCGTGATTGGTGCATTCGGTACAGTAACTAAAGGGCAATAAAGGGGATTGGAGGACTTGAAAATAAGAGGACGAGTGGAGACCATCCAAAATACTGCATTGTAGAGAACGGTCAGAATACTGAGAATAGCCATGGAGACTTGAGGTGACTTGCTGTCACTCAAACTCCAGTGAAAGACAATCAGATAACACTGATGTGAAAAACTCTCAAGGTAAAGAAGAAGAATAACAGAAAATACATTTAGCATGCAAGCTGAAAAGTTGTTTTCGGGACAAATGTTTTGGATTTTAGAAAAAACGAATAATACAGGAAAATATATTTGAAATAGATTATGTCATAAAATGGAATCTTTCTCAAAAAGGCATTTCTCGGTTTGAGAAATTTCTAACGGTTTACACCTTTAAAAATTCAGATAACAGTCCAACATTATCAATAGATGTTAAAATCTTTCAGCATTATTTTTGCAAAGAAAAGGTGATATTTATAGAACCCAGGACTTTGGAAAATTGTGTTAAAAGAAGATATTGAGCAGGCTTCGATTATTCTACGTTTATCCCTATCTTGACTGAATGGAATCACAATTAAATTTTGAAAATGAAATCTACGATTTGTTGAAATATTATCTCAAACTAAAAGTATGTAATGTGATTCTGGATTTAATTTTTTGTTCGCATATTCTCTTTTTTAGATTTCTGGAGGTCTCCAAATTTTTTTATATATAACTTTGTCTGTGAAAGAATGTGTTTTGTTTGATTTTTTTCTAAGTAAATGTTCAATTTTTTTATGTACAAGTAACAGTTCTCATGCCTGAATAGTCTAGGCTTTTTTCAATGAGGAAAGTTTTGGATTTTCAGGTAATATTTGTTTTTTATAGGGTATATATTTCCTTAAGATTGAAGAATTATTCTTGATTTACCAATGGGCCATCTTTTCGTTCAACGCTTCAGTGACCTCATCCAGCAAACTTCGTAACACCTTCTGTGATCAAAAACACAAGATGGATGCAGAGAGAGAAGAAATAGTTGTGAGGGACAGAGACGCTGTCAACCCAAGCGGAACCGTACCAAACCACACAACACTAGAGAAATATCGTACGCCTCGAAAGTGGGGGAACAATTAAATAGTGATTAGCTTGGGAATGCGTGTCGAAGTATAGCTGAGAGCTATGAAATGTTAGCCTGTAGCAATTTGGGCTATGCCAGTTGTAAAACTTTGGCACATTGAAAATTTTTATTCATAATACATACACACACACACACACACACACACACACATATATATATATATATATGTGTGTGTGTGTGTGTGTAATATATTATTCAATCCAGTAAATCCGGAATAGGGAATAATTTCAATCAGGACCAATAAAATATTCAGAAATAGAATATTTAATTTAAACAATCCTGATAAAGGGCTCAATGTAAATAAAATCCACTGAGCAAATAATTTTCTCTTAAAGATAACCGACAATCGGTCACATTAAGATAATAGATTTATTTTCCTCCTGTTAAAATCATTGATATAAATCAATGCTTTCTCATTCTCTCTCTTTCTCTCTCTTTCTCTCTGTCTCTGTCTCTGTCTGCCTGCCTGTCTCTCTCTCTCTGTCTCTCTGTCTCTCTCTCTCTCTCTCTCTATATATATATATATATATATATAATGTTTCATATTGTGAAATAGAATTTTAGTAAATTAATATTAGCATTGATTTATTATTTTCAGACAACATGGATTATATTATTTTATATTTATAATACCCCCCAAAAAACGGCATAAAATCCATCCCTTATACTCTAACACGTATAATGTGCACCATAATCATTAATAAAAAAAAACCAGTAAAACTCGCCTTATATAACTAGGCACAACCCTTCACCAAAGCGTTTGCCCCAAAACACTAATAAATTAGGGATTCAAATTAGCCGAAAAATATTACGAAAATGAGAAACCCCAAAAAGGAATAACAACAAAAGGCACTAAGCAACGTCACAAGCAATTATAAAAACAACCCATAACTAATCACAGAAATGACAAAAAATCTAGAACAAATTAAAACAAAGATAAAGTTAGAAATATTAGACACAACAAAATTTATAAAAAGCCAAAGGCAACACAAAAATCTTTTAAAATACTCACCTCAATTTTGGGGAACATACAAAACATGGATTCACAATATGCAAGAATAAAAGATGTGGAGTGTGCTATATAATTATAGAAGGGAAATCGTATACACTCGAAAACTCAAAAACAAAATTTACAATAAATAAGAAATTAAGCTGCAATTCAAAAACCGTAGTCTACATTATCGAATGTAAGAAATGTAAAGAAGTAAACAATATCAGAATACAATTTAACAACAGCAATATTATATTACCAGAAAATAGAAAACGATATGTATCTAAACATCTATTCGAATGTGGTAATGGTACGTTCAAAACAGTGCCTCTATATAAAACTAACGACTAGACATTGCTTCAAATAAAAGAAGAAAAAACTTCACAGCAAAAATTAAAGCTTTCACTAAATAGAACATAAACTTACACACACATGGACAAAAACAAACGCACACACTAATACATACACACGCACCCCCACAAAGTAAAAAGCAGTTGTCATTTGTATTTAGAGTTTTAAGCGCACTCACAATAACCCAGAGGAAACGAGTAAAATCTCTAAGGCATATCGGCTGTAGACACACACACACACAAACACACACGCACACACACACACACACTCAGAAAAAATGAAAAAGTTAAAATTCAAAATTAAATAAAAGTCAACAGAACTAAACTATATACATACAAAGAAGAACCTCCTATACACATATACACCCAAAACAGTGACACGGGGTGAAACAGCAAATAAAACTTATAGCATATCAAATATCAAAGACTAATCTAGCAAACAATACCCCCACAAAAAATACAAAAGACACTCTTGGAAAAGGGAAAAAGAAGAAAAAAAGAAAGGAAAAAGAGAAAGAGAGAAGCAATACCCGCAGAAAATCTATTACAGAAAACCCCATCAGGACACACCGAAAACCAGCCAAAATATTCAATGATTCTCTGAATATATCAAGCAAATAGAAAAATGTATAAAAAAGAATAAAATAAGTATTTAAAACATAATTTCTTCGAGGACCTAACGTTAGAGGAACCAGACATGCAGGAGACTGCTGGAGAAACAGTGAATAGCTCATAAGTGATGTGGACCCCCACATATGGCCGAGCAAAAGCAGGACGACCAGCTCGAACGTACATACAACAGCTATGTGAGGACAGGGGATGTAGCCCTGAAGACCTGCCAGAGGTGATGAACGATAGGGAGAAGTGTTGATACGGGCTCAGGGACATCCGTGCTAGCGGCATGACATGATGATGATGATGATGATGATACGAAGATCATTAAATAAGTTTCCAGACATTTTTCGTATGGACACTTTTATGAAACTCTAGTATCCTTTGAAATAATATCCTCCAGCTGCAATGCACTTGTTGTACCGTTCCAACAGCTTCTGGAAGGCCTCATGGAAGTCCTCTTGTGTGATCGTGTCCATGATCTTCGTCACATGCTCTTTCATCTCCTCAATTGTCTCATAACGAGAGCCTCTGATCATAGGGAATAACTAAAAGTCACAAGGAGCAAGGTCTGAACTCCCTTAAAACCTATACATAGTAACCCTAACTCTGACCCAAACCCTTTGGCCAATCGACTCTGGTGTATCGACTTCCTTACTCCTCCTATACCTCTAATCATCACTCAAAGACTCTTTTCCTTCCTTAAATCTCTTATGTCACTCAAAAACTGATGTTCGATTAATGCAAGATACTCCAAAAGCAGTCTGAAGCATTCAATACGTTGTTTCAGTGGCTTTTTTCCAAGTTTAAAACAGAATTTTATTGCATATCGTTATTCTAAAGTGTTCTCATGTCCAGATTGCATTTTTGAAATTCACCAGCTGTGACAATCAGGCTTTAGTAGAGTGTATTGCAATTCCTTCTGTAGCTGTTCATTCGAACCTGTAATCATAGAAATTGGTCAGTCATCTTATAAAGTCTATATTAATGAAATACTGAATTTTCACGAGTCTTCGACAATTTTAAATGCCTGTACAAAAAAAGTCTGGAAACTTATTGAAGGCACCATGTATATATATATATATATATATATATATATATATATATATATATATATATATCATTGCCAATATTTAGTTCTTATCAATCTATTTATTTATTTATCGTCATATTTTTTTTAAATTTAAACCTGTTACACTCTGTAATTTTTGGTAATCTCCTGATATGTTTGGCGGTACGTGAATACCGAGCATTTTATCCATAGTCAGGTGCATATTATTCCTAGATTGTCCAGATTAGTAAATATCTTAAAAACTAATCTTTTATTGCATTCTACTAGTACTTTTGGGTTAGTGAATACACATACACACCCCATATATATATATATATATATATATATATATATATATATATATATATATATATATACAAATTTATTTTAAGTTACGATGGTGGGCAATTTTACTTCTGGTTTACAAATTTTAATGCTGTAGATTTTATTTAAGATGGAACCGACTAAAGTCAGGGGGGGGTCCACGCGGTGTAATGGTTAAAGCGATGGACTACGCAATCGTAAAAACGAGTTTGAATTCCAGTCGCTGTATTATGTTCCCTTTCGGACAAATACACTTGGGAAAGGTATGAACCCGCTTATACTCCCAGCTATGGGTTAGATATTACCACTTCTGTTCTTCTAGAAAAATGGCTTTGGCAATAAAAAACCTACAAAGGTTGATATGCCATTAAACAAAGAAACCGAATCCAATCCAACTAAGGCCGTTATTATTTTAACAAAGTAATAACCTTGCTCTATCACTAAGATTGACAATATGCCGACTTTATTTTCTACATTGGGATAAGATTCCTCCACCAAAAAAATGAATAGATTAAGGGATTTCCTTGTAATACACTAAACTGTATCTGATGCGAACCTACAGTTTTGGAGATCTTACGAATATGGAGTACTATTCATTGCCATTGTTCGCATGTCCCCTCAGACTGTATGATAAAACTTTTTAGGGGTGCCATCTATGGGTGAAGAAGTTCTGTTAAACAATTATTCGTATCAGGTCAGACTGTGCAAGAAATATTTAGCAAAAACCACTCAAGTAATGTTAATATAAACGCATAATAAATACAATTCCTTAACATATCTGCATAAAATAAAATTAGACGTGATGATATACCGTTAAAAGTGATTAATCAGTAAGTACTATCTTATGATATTTATCTTATTTATATAATGTTAACCTTGAAATAACAAAATCCTGAATTACGATATAGAAAAAAATATTTTATAAAGAAAATGATATGTATTGTACTTATTTATGACTGATGTGTGTGTGTGTGTGTTTGTGTGTGTGTGTGTGTGTGTGTGTACCTGAAAGCATAGAATATATAAACCATTACTGCTTGTAAAGTTATATGAACGGCCTGTTTATATTTGAAGTAAGGATATAACTTCAAAAGTGCATTGTAATCAGTTCCGATCACGATCGCCTGAGGTCTTGTCTCGTAATGTCCAGATCTGCCAAAACACCGGGAAGAAACATGAAGGTGTACAGTTTTCAAGCAATCAAGAAAGCAGACGGAAATGATGCGTAAGACGCAGGAATGTTTCAGCAAACCAGATCGGCAAAATAACACATAAACTTACTTCATTTACGCATGCTAGTACTTGCTCTAACAGAAAAAAGCAAACTTGCTTCAGACCTACTGTCATAAATATCAACTTATGCTTTTATTAAATTAGTGAGATAGAACTAATCAAGCAACTGTTAACATCATATTATTCTCTGTCTCTTTAAATCTGCCCCACCCTGTATAATCTTTTTATATTTGCATATACAGAGATAGAAAATATGTATATGGGTTCTGACAGTGAAATAAAAATACCGATAGCCTAAAAAACACAATGATTCATATTTATACAAATTCTGTCAAAATAATGCCAAATTCTATTGTGTAAGAAAATATTACTATCAACTTGATAATACATCATGGAGATACTTTATTCAAGAAGCCACTCAAAGATGAGGACATTATTAACACTTCTGGAATCAGTTCCCGGAAGTTTTTGAATCATACATCCCTCTTTACAATAATTCCCAAATGTTAATCATATAGAACGGTATTAAGGAATTTGAACGAGCGTAAGGAGTTATCTTAATAAAGGAATAATGTTTTTGGTTAAAAACCCCTTCGCATGCTTTGAAATCCTTTAGAACCAATTTTGTTCAGATTTTCCAAAGTAAATATTCCATGAACTGTCCGATGATTAAAATTTGATCCAATCATAATCAATGTACAAGTTCGATTCGTTTTAACGAGAGTGTCTACTTTTAATCCTTTTTTTCTGTTTGGTAATGGATTGTTCCAAAAAGGTGAGGTTATTTTCTGTGATATTGGGTGAACATGTGTGGGCGCAAGATTACAAATCAATGTTAGTGGGGGGGATGTCTATTGGAATGCGCATGCGTATAAGCGTAATATATATATATATATATATATATATATATATATATATATATATGAGTTCGTCCCTGCTTCTCCAGCAGTGTCCTGCATGTCTGGACGAACTCATAAGAGATGTACTCTTATGGACCCCCACGCATGGCCGTGCAAAAGCAGGACGACCAGCACGAACATACATTCAGCAGCTATATGAGGATACGGGATGTTGTCCTGAAGACCTACCTAGGGCGATGAACGATTGGGAGGAGTGGCGAGAGAGGGTCAGGGATATCCGTGCTACCAGCGCGATATGATGATGATTTTTATATATATATATATATATATATATATATATATATATATATATATATGCATGCGTGAGGGAGAATTGCATCTGTGTGTAAGAAGAGTTAGCGTATTCGTACATACGGATATGGATTTATGTGTATAGTAATATCTAAAAGATAGTTAAAAAAAGTTAGGAAGGCCAGCCCGATTCTGATAAATGTTAGAATAAAAAAAGAATAATTTTTCTATGAAAATGATAATTCTTTTAATACTCAGGGGATTGGAACTACAATGGCCAGAAATCAGTAGACAAGGGTATTTTAAGTAGTTTATTTGGATGATATGCGCATGAAAAACTTTTATTTACCGGAAGCCCAAATTGGGTATATTCGAAGAAAGCAACGAAAAAAATTACAAGTAACAGAGAGACGAGTGAAGATTTTGCAGCCGAGCTGGGCACTCCACGTCCACTGTGCTTGAATGGAACATAGACAGTGGAATTTTCAGACTGTTGGACAGTATGGGATCATCGTGATATTAAGGAATCAATGCTCACGTCCGTTTTGGCGAAGTGTTACATGCTCCCCCTTTTGAGAAGGTCTAGAGAGCAAAAGAAATGAACAGCAAGTATATTCCCAAAAATCGTTTTTGCTTCTTTTTTTCTTGTTGATCTTACATGTCACTTATACCCCTTCACCCAACCTCGGTGGCCGATACATCTCCTTTTGGAAACAATTGCAACGTGTGAGGGGGAGGGTATCCAGTAAGATCCCGCGGGTCACAACAAAAGATTGTCTCAATTCCAAAGTCTTCAAAAGAACTTTACTTTTAAAAAAAATATATAACCTCATATCCACATTTCATCATTGTCCTGAAGTTCGACACAGAATTTGATCAGGCAATACAACTCGATATTTTTTGTTCCATTGTATAATATGAAAACTCAGTAAAGCATGAATTATGGGATGAAATCATGAACTGAATGTTTTCACATGTATTTATAGTCAATAGCGGTTAGCGAATTTTGAGTCAGAATTGACAACCTGAAAAATTATGATCATCTACTTACTTTTTTGCCTGAACAAGTACATTTTTATTATTGGCATTGGTTTAGTCCATTTGTTTAACGCTATATAATTTCTCCATGGACTTTTTAAATGCCGATATTTGGTTAAAAAATTTGGACAGTTATATGATTTCTAGTATTCTTGTTTAATAGTATTTATTTTAAAACAAATCTATTTGAACATCGAATGAACCGTAAAAAAATACTACCTCTCCGGGTCTGTATGAACATGAGAGTTCTCACACCCCAGGCAAAACTTCTCGCCACTCGGAATTCTTGAAGTGTACACTCACCCTCGAATGTAAGTGTATCATACCCAACATTGCGATTTTCTCTGCCAGGTAACTGTACCGAGAATGAATTTGTGTGTCATGATTTCAGAAAGCAAAGCATTAATGAATTTGTGATGATGAACTATCACACAGTAACGACAGATACTTCAGTTAATTCATAAAAAGGCTACCGGTGTATGTCATCCGATGTTATTCGTACGGAAGACATTTTATTGACTGGATAAAACTGAATTTTTAAAAAATTCTTGTTGCTGCCGGGAAGGTTTATTTTGTTTATTCGTTTAATGGCATAGCGACTCTTTATAAATTAATAAAGACCGAACTTTAATAAATTTATCTCTGTTTGACTGTAATCAACGTTATATTGTAATCATCTTTTAAACTTTTTTTTTATTTGTCTAAAATGATCATTTGTTAGCACAGGCAGTGCTTCAGAAATTCCAATAAAATACAAATAATTTTCAAACCGATACATTTGGCTCTTAGACGAAAGCATAACTGTTACAAACTGACTGGTTCTGAGTGGACCTGGAAGTAATGGTAATAAAGGGGTACTTCATACTTTTAAGAGACACAGCCCTGAAGCCTTACTACATCATGCAGTTTAGTGTCACTCAGAACATGATAAGCAGTTTCATTATCTTAGTTACATCTCTCTTAATAGAATATATATATAAAATACATTTAAGAGGCGTCTAACTTTTTCGATTAATTGAAAGTCTATATTGAAATTCTATAACCGTATTTCTTATTTGAAACGGCTTGCTCGTCTTGTATTCGGTGAAAGTATGCATTTTAGCTGTATGCATACCAAAGTTATTATGTATAGTTTTAGATCCAGAGGAAAGTTTTAAAGTACAAAATGGCCTCTTAGAAGAAAAGGGGTCAATTATTGATAGGGACCTCTAAAAAAAGTATACCAATCCTGAAGCTATAGTTTAAATTTCCAAAGAAAAAAAAAAACAAGGAATCCAAAAAGTATTTTTCTCATTAGATGAATACTTCTGTTTGATTAAAAATTACTAATAACGATTATATATATAGTTATATAGTTACATAACGATTATATATATAGTTCTTATAGGGAGCATAACTTGTTCTTCAAATGAGACATTTAAACAACTTACAGAGAATTATTGCTTTGTTTACATATAACAATCAGTGAAAAATGTTTAAATCGATTAATTTGTTGAATTTTTTGCAATTTTCTGACACACACACACACACACACACACACACACACACACACACACACACACACACACACACACATATATATATATATATATATATATATATATGTATATATATATATATTATAGTAGGAGTGAGTGAATTTATGGTCCCCGACAATTTAATGTTGAAGTTTGATATAGTCTGTTTTTGAAAAAAAGTTTGAATAGACATAATATAGGCACATGGATAAAGTTGTAAATGAAGGAAGCCAATGAAACAAATGAGTAAAAGATATGAAACAAATGGAACAAGTAAAGATTGTAAAACGGCGCGGACAAAAAGAACATTTAAACCAAGGCGACGAACAAAAACAAATTTATATACTATAATAATAAAACTTACATTGATACATAAAAAATATTTTTAATTCTACAAACAAAATAATAGTGTGTGTATATGTGTGAGTGTGTGTGTTTCTAACACAACTAAGCTATAAAAGGATTACATATTTAAAATGTCCTTTTTATGATTAGAAACGGGCAGTTTCTCTGAGACTGGAAAGCGTCTCATAGTCATTGTGTATTTTGAATGTCTGCGAGGCCCATCCATGTTGTTGCTTTTCACTCCTGTTGATTCACACTGGAGGGAGTGTGTTGCTGCCGCGAAGAATTTTTGTAGAAGAGAACAAGGGTGTTTGAAGACGACGTATTTATAGAAAATACGCGTCTTGTGGGGGGCTCAAAAACGCAGGACTAGAATTTACGCGCGGACGTAGTTTTAAGCATGTCACGTGGTCCTTCTGGCCAATGGTTTCCCGAGACTGAATATGTGAGCGTCCGCCATCTATGTGGGAACAAGTAGCATACCGCCCAAAATAATTTATAGGAGTGTAAAGTCCTATAATATATGTATATATATATATCATTCGAGGTCTGATGGATGATTTCAGTGGTTTGGAATGTAAATTAAAAAGGCATCACAGAACTTATTCAAAATATGAATAAATGAAAAATAGTTGTTTGTTGTTGCCACCCTTTTTACGTTTATATCAAGATATCACAGACTCTCACGAACAATATACTCCTGAAGTTTTGCTTTAAAGCCCTGACGCACTCGTATAATCATTGCTCTGATATTGCATGTATTTAATGCCCAAAATCTCTGCTCCTCAGTTGTCTGTGGTTTATGGTTAAAGACTTGAGACTTCAACTATTGCCAGAGGAAGTAATTAAAATGGAAAACAAAAAGGCTGTGAGTGAGCACAGTAGTAGTAAGATGAGTTACCTTGTTCACTATTTCATGCCATGATAGAAACTAAAATGGCATAAATAACAGTGCTCTAAGACATACTTTCTACCAGCTCTGTACAATAGCGCATTCACAGTGACAGTTTTAAATTATTGCATTATAAATAGCTGCTGTCAAGCAGCCCTCAAAAAAGACAATTGGATAGAATTCAATATCTCTTCCACTGACCAAACTCTAACAAGATGTATTTAATCTGGCACCCATGATCCAGGGTCTAACCAAGATCTTCCATGTTTAAGTGTTAACAGGGGCTGGCGGAAATATGTATGTTATGTTCTGTGAACCTCAATACAGACAGTCAGAAAGACACACACACACACACACACACACACACACACACACACATATATATATATATATATATATATATATTTATTTATTTATCACCGATTAATCTAATCGGTTCTTTTTCTCTTATGGTGGCAGGGGCCTAAACGGAGAACAAAGAATGAAACGTATAAGACAAGGTGATTCCTTAAAAACAAAGACGTCAAGGTTTTCATTGTCCATTTCTTGATTCCACGCCCTCAAAGACTGATTAAAGATATGAAAAACAAATATCTTAAATCTGAAACGAATTGTTTTCCTCCCTCCCTAATTTACAACAAGCCATCACTGACAAAGCAGTCACCTTTGACTACGCTACAAAATCCAGGAGATGATTCTTCCAGACCTTATAAATAGAGTTGTGTGTATTTTCCCCACCCATTCGCCACGAACAGGGTGGGATATAAGGTCACTTGTCAGGTAACGTGATTGGTAATTTTTTTTACTTTCAGATATCGACGTTCTCTTCTATATCCAAAGGGATTAGAAGTTGAATAAGTTATAATTACAGTATGATTAATAGGTCGAGTAATCGGGTATATAATCTTGTATAACGCCTCTTGTACTCTGCGCCCTGGTAAAGTGAAAATAATTAAATAATGCTTCATATAAGTTTTTCTTTAAAATAAGACCCGCTGACGATAATTACCCGTTGCGTTAGTTGTTTTGAGTGTATCTGAAATACAGGAAATGGATTGCTCGTGATTTAATGGATTTTCAGATAGAAATTTTTTTTTCTAAAATTCAATAAAGTCATTTTACTATCAAAGCTAGAAATATATACAAAATATTGCTTAGCATACAATACACAATGCACAAAGTTGCAGTCTTTTCTCCCCTCTGACTTCACGCAAAATGTCGGCGAACCACGTAAATGCATTATATGTTGAAAGTTGTGGCAATGTTTTTCATATTTAAAGAGATTTGTTTTAATGAGATTGAACTATTAAGCAAATACATGTTTCTTTGTATTTATATGATATGGTTTGCACTACAAAAATCTATTTTTTTCTATGCCTGCTATTGAGAAGATGACAAGTCGAGAAATTTAGCTTGAACAATCTTGATCTTTTTTTTTTGTTTCATCTTCATGGAATACATGAGTTTACCATACAGGAATCATATTTTTCAGTTATAGTAAATAAACTCATGTATTTACATTAGAAGTAATTCGGTAGCTCATACAAAAGCATTCTCTACATTGTATCAGAACTCTTTCGGAATATACTGGCGCGCTCGTTGCGTAACGTTTTTCTTCCATAAAAATGAACCAGGCGACCAGATTTCAAATTCTGCATGAAGCAGTTTGTATTTCACATAGCGCTAATACCCTTTGGAAAAGTATGAATTCAAATATCCCCCCACCCAGATATAGATAAATAGTAGGCCAGACTGGACTCTTTAAACTTGGTTCGATCATTGATCAATCAGAAAGAACAACTTTAAATTTAAATTAGAATTTTTAAAGATTGTCCTCTTATCACTTCCAACTCTGGGTTGAGTGGTAAGGTTAATGTATACTGAAAAAAAAACTGATCACAACTTTGAAGGAGTGGTCGTAAATTTGGTAATAGTAAGCTTCTTAGTGGGTATAGGGCTAATCTTTTAAAATTTCAATCATTCATTTGTGACTGCTTGAAGCCAAGTGAAGAATGGTATCGTCGTTGGGTAAAGAAGATAGTTGGGTAAAGGTTAACATAAAATGTGTAAAAAGAAAAATTGTCTTCAAAGATAATGACTGAAAAATGAACTTATTCTATGTTTAGCAAACAGAATACATATGTATTTACTCTAGTCCTTAGCCATGTGCAGGATGCAATAGAAGGTCTAGTTGTAAATGGAGTACAACTAGCTTAATTGCAGAGTATACCGTCTCCTAAACCAGTTGTCTTACTAAAGTACTGTTTGCTCTACTATTTATTAACATTTAAAAGGAAATGAGAGGGATCCATGCCTTACCAAAGGAGATTAGCGTGAAGTGAAACACGAAATCCTCACCTAGATTTGAACTCGGGACGCCGATTAATGTTCCACAACGTGTGTAGGGACAAATATTGCAAAAAGTGATACAAGATAAGAAAATTAGTTATATTCCACGGGAAGGACATTTTTTAAAAAAATATTAAATAACCTGTTTCTTGTAGTGTGTGTATGCGTGGGTGTATGTGTGTGAGGTGTAGGTATTTTCAATTTTGTCTGATGAACGAAGACGAAACGTTTGCCTTTATTCACCAGATAGCAAAACGTTAGCTTCGATCAGAGAAAAGGATTCCCATATCTAATGTGCATAGTGAAAAGTAAGGCTCATGTTCCAGCAGTATCAGTCGGTTTTTGGAGATTAAGCTCAAGGTACAAGGACCCTTAAAAAAGTTTCCAGACTTTTTTCGTATGGGCACTTTTATTGATAGTACACACTATTCCTCTTCGAAGTAACCTCTACCGGCTGCAATAATCTTGTATCGTTCCAACAACTTCTGGAAGGCCCCATGGAAGTCCTCTTGTGTAAGCGTGTCAATGACCGGCGTTACAGCTTCTTTCATCTCCTCAATTGTCTCATAACGGCAGCCTCTGAGCTTAGGGAATAACCAAAAGTCACAGGGGCCAAGGTCTGGACAATAGAGAGGCTGTGGAACTGTCTTGATGCCCATCTAGGTTAAATAGTCTGTGACAAGGATGGAGTTGTGGACGGGTACATTATCCTGGTGGAAATGCCGCAGACCCGATTTGAAGAGTGCTGGCCTCTTCGGACGGAATCTCTTCCTGAACTCCCTTAAAACCTCAACATAGTAACCCTAACCCGAACACTTTAGCTAATCAACTCTTGTGTATTGACTTCCTTACTCCTCCCACACCTCACATCATCCCTCACAGACTCCTTGCCTACCTTGGATCTCTTGTGCAACTCGTAAACTGATGCTCGATGCATGCAAGACGGTCGAAAACAGACGGAAGCATTCCATACGTTTCTGTGGCATTTTTTCCTAGTTTAAAACATAATTTTATTGCATATCGTTCTTCTAAAATGTCTTCAGGTTCAGATTGCATTTTTGAAAGTCGCCAGCAGTGACAATCAGGTTTTAGTCGGGTGTATTCCAGTTGCTGCCGTAGCTGTTCCTTTGAACCTGAAATTATAAAAATTGGTCAGTCATCTTATAAGTTGTATATTAATAAGACACTGAATTTTCAAGAGTCTACGACAATTTTAAATGCCTATACAAAAAATGCCTGGAAACTTATTAAATACACCACGTATTCCCTGCGGGGGTAAAAGATCCCCTCCATTAAGACGTGTTCTGGCTATGTATTTACCCACCCGCTCTGTTTTTCTGTGGAATAAAACTGGTTTGATTTCAAAATTCTTCCAGACTGATCGAAGTTAATGAGTTTGGTCTACTATTTGTTTAGTTTCGTTTTGTTTCATGGCATATCGACCATTGTAGGTTTTTTAATGTCAAATCCGGTTTATACATATATATTAAATTTATATAATTTATAAACATAAGTTAATAAAGTTAAATGCTTCCAAGTATGGCTATTCATCGCTAAAATTTCTATTAAACATCAGTCATTTGTTTACACACAGTTAAATGATCAAATAATTCTATTTCTAACAATTAAATCTATCATAAGTCACTTGTTTGCACTCACTTTAAAAGTAAAACAGATACATTTGACCGAAAATAGGAGCTTTTTAAATGCTACTACTTCGGGTCAAGGGGACCTCGGACCAATGGTAATGAAAGGATTGTCCACATTCCCCAAATCTCTAAGACTGCAACCTTACCATCAGATGGTTTAATATCATATCCAGGACACATATCGATGGGGTCTTATTTCCTATGCAGTCGACGTATTCTACAGTCCCAGCCGACTGGGCTTGGGTCAACTGTTTACTCATAGACAAATGGTAATGGTTAGATGCATTCTCTATGCAAGAGTATTAGCGCTATGTAAAATATAAAAAGGATTCATGTCTTTTTTCTTCGACGATATCCGTTACGTCAATATTTGATATCCTGGGTAAGACATTAAATTACATCTTATGGTTGTGAAGATCTTGGGAGAGTTAAATACCCCTTCATTGCACTACTTTTACGTCTACTTAGATATGAAATGGTAGTATCTATTAGAGTTTCATCTTTGGGTCAAATAGGAATAAAATATGTCTATATGGGTTGACATGCCTTTAAAACCAATCAATCAATCAATCAGTAGCGAAAAATCTATGAGTGGGTAAAATTTTTACTTGAGCAATTACTCAAGCGTCAGTGAATATCCATATTTACCCAACCCCTCCGCTCGGTCAATTTTTAAGCGGAGTTTAACAGGTTTGATTTCAGAGTTTTCCTTCTCCTAGACTAGTTGCCTCACCAAGGCTGAAGAACCTAGTCTGCCCAACTATTTTACCCATAGCTGGAGGGAAAATAATTGGATTCATACCTTCCCCAAGGGTATTAGCGCTATGTGAAATGCAATCAGTCTCGTCAAGGATTTGAACTCGTGTCACCGCGTCCATTTCCTACGACGATAACCATTACACCACAGACGTCAGTGAATATCTCATTGTATAATGAATAGTGATTTTTATTCCAAGACTAGTAAAGTGAGAAAAAAGCAGTATGTTAGGTGGTCATAACAATTTGTCTTACAGGCTGGGTTTGTGCAGATGTTTCTGTGAAAATGTCGACTTTTCTAATTACAACTTTTTCTTATCGATGTTCGCCATCTTAATTTTCGTTGAAGTTGTTTCAGTCATAATAATATAGAGTGATCAAATACACACATATTCAAACTCACAGACATGCACACAAAAGCTCTGCGAGTATTGATTTTATCCCTCATAAATAAGTAAGTCTGTAGTCTTATGTTTGAAAAGTATTTAGTCTTCACCATGAACATTTTCTCAATATAAACCATTTCCTTTTCAAGACACTTAATTCTGGGACAAGTATTAACTCCATTTATAGAACATTAAGCAATCAAGTGTTCAACTCTTGAAGCAGCATGATGTACGTAAAGGTATTTGAATAAACCCATGGGCGACCAAACTCAATACCTAGACGGGTCCTGGACGTAAGTTTGACGACTTTACGCTCAGGATCGCTAGTTCGATCGGGGAACTACTGCTGCTCCTCTATAAGAGTGGCTTCTATAGAAGAGAATAAAACAGCCATCGAAAGATAACCATGAGACGCACTCAAACCACATACACAAACCGCATCGCTCTTCGCGCGGGTAAAAAAGGGGCGCGTCCTGCTGTGGTTGGAGCCCTGGCCTCAGTGTTCGAAAAATCAGCTACAGAGCTCAAACAATCCAAACTACTAAAATGCAAGCAACCCCAGAGCAACAATCATCTCATGCTATAGCCCCACCAATGTTAGTGAAGAAACTGAACTAGTCACCTTCTACGATGAGTTATCCTCATTAGTGCGTAGCATCCCGAAACACAACATGTTAGTCATTGGCGGAGACATGAATGCCAAAATCGGGAAAAACGGAAACAACAAATACAGCCTCCACAACACGTCAAAAAGGAATGGGCAACATCTAACAGATTTCATGATATAAAATAGATTAGTATGCCTCAATACAAACTACCAAAAAAGGGAGGGAAAACTATGGACATACACGTACGCAAACAATACTAAAGCTCAGATAGACTACGTCTTTATAAACAAGAAATGGAAAAATAGTGCAATGAATTGCGAGGCATACTCGGCTTTTGAGGGTGTGTCCACCGATCACCGAATAGTCACGGCTAAAATACGGTTAAGCCTACGAAAAAACGCCAAACAAACAGAGACCACCAAACACTATGACTGGGCCCTATTGAACAACAGAGATATAAGAGATAAATACGTAGTAGAATTAAGAAACAGATTCGAAACACTACAAGAAAAGACCGAAAAAAGTACACCAAACGACGAATATGAAAATTTCGTCAATGCACACCTCGAGGCAGCAGCGAAATGTATTCCAACAAAACTCAAAACTAAATATACAGTCCCTTGGGAAACATTAGCGGTGAGAGAAAAACGTGCACTAGTGAAAACAGCCTCCAAAAACTATCGAAAAAACCCAACAAACACAAATGCCTTAAAATTAAAAACGGCACAATATCAATTAGCAGGCGTATATATAAAGGAACAGACAGAATACATTCAAAATCAGATAGATAAGATTAGAGACTCGGTGGAAGATAGACAATCTAGGATAGCCTGGCAAACAATAAACGAAGTGAGTAGAAGAAAGAACACATCCAAAGCAAAACTGAAAGCAGCAAACCAACAAGAAAGAATAAAACTGTGGAAACAGCACTTCGAAAACTTACTAGGAAACCCACCGAAAATAACACATGAACCAATCAACAGAATAATTAGCAAACAATTAGACATTAAACTAGGACCGTTAACACAAGAAGAACTCGACTTAGTTCTCAGAAAAATTAAAAATAGGAAAGCTGCAGGGCTGGACGAAATTCCCCCGGAAGTATGGAAGACCATACAATTCGATGACACACTGCTCCGACACTGCAACGCAGTATACAATCGAAATCCGAAAGATAGATGGATGAAGGGATGCATCCTCCCCTTCCCTAAAAAGGGAGACCTCGGATTAGCCAAAACCTACCGAGGCATAACACTTACATCCATAGCAGCCAAAATCTACAATGCCCTACTACGAAACCGCATAGAACCCGAAATCGACAACATACTTAGAAAAAACCAAAATGGCTTCTGAAGAAATAGATCCACGACCTCACAAATATTAACCATCCGCAGAATCCTTGAAGGTGTACGGGCAAAAAACCTACAAGCGACATTAATTTTTGTTGACTTTACCAAGGCTTTCGATTCCATTCACAGAGGAAAGATAGAACAAATCCTACTAGCGTACGGCATACCAAAAGAAACCGTAGCGGCAATAACGATTCTCTATAGAAACACTAAAGTAAAAGTACGATCACCAGATGGAGACACAGAATACTTCGACATTGTAGCAGGAGTACTACAAGGGGACATGCTAGCTCCGTACCTCTTTATCATTTGTCTAGACTACGTACTTAAAACATCGATTGACAAAATCAAAGAGAATGGCTTCGAACTGACGAAGAAAAGAAGCAGAAGGAATCCCGCAACAATAATTACCGACGCCGACTACGCCGATTACATAGCGATACTGGCAAATACACCTGACCAAGCCGAAACACTACTGCATAGTTTGGAACGAGCAACAGCAAACATAGGCCTCTATGTTAATGCACACAAAAAGGAATATATGTGCTATAACCAAACGGGGGACATCTCTACTCTAGAAGGGACCCCTCTTAAACTAGTAGACAAATTCACTTACCTAGGAAGCAGCGTCGAATCAACCGAAAAGGACATCGAAACGAGGTTAGCGAAAGCATGGACAGCTATCAATAGGTTATTGATTATTTGGAAATCAGACCTAACCGATAAAATGAAACGCAGTTTCTTCCAGGCAGCGGTCACATCGATACTGCTATATGGCTGCATTACATGGACGCTAACAAAACGGCTGGAGAAGAAGCTAGACGGCAACTACACAAGAATGCTACGTGCAATCTTAAACAAGTCCTGGCGGCAACACCCCACAAGACACCAACTGTACGGCCACCTACCCCCTATCACGAAAACTATTCAAGTTAGACGAGCCAGACATGCAGGACACTGCTGGAGAAGCAGGGACGAACTCATAAGTGATGTACTCTTATGGACCCCCACACATGGCCGTGCAAAAGCAGGACGACCAGCACGAACATACATCCAGCAGCTATGTGAGGATACGGGATGTTGTCCTGAAGACCTACCTACGGCGATGAACGATAGGGAAGAGTGGTGAGAGAGGGTCAGGGATATCCGTGCTACCAGTGCGATATGATGATAGTGATGACGAACTAACTGAGCCACCTTCAGAGACATTTATTAAGTTAAACCTTTTTTGATATGAGATCAATATTATGGGATACAATGTGAATAAAACTCACTGCCGATTGATCTGCGTTAACTTTCTAAAAATTGCTCCAGTTTGAAGATGCTTTTTGTTGTGTAGTTAAGCTATCAGTTAATTTATCGTGAACGATTCGCACTGTTTTTATACACTAGGAAAATTACCAAACTAGTCTAATCTTACTAAATATTATCCACTCCACCCTGAAGTCACACACACACACACAAAGAACCACACAGGTACATATACATATGTGTGTATGCTGTTTGTGTGTTCTTTGTGTGAGTGTATACACAAGAATCGTTTAAAAAGGTCTAAGACTTACCAAGAAGGAGTTGGAATCACGTTCGTGTCCTGAAAATGTCAACATTTTTCAGCGTGTGCTCTGACGTCAGCATTCTTGGGACTCTGCTTTCAAACAACTTGCTTATCTCCAAGATCACTTACTTTGACATCATTGTCATTCGATTAAAACTAAAAATTACGCACATTTTAAAAAGTATAAACGGCAGAGCTCAGGGAAGCGAAATAAATTGTGCTCCACACAAAAATAGACACAACACAAAAAACTAAAACGGAATGAATGATCAAATGATGGAGAATCTTAATATCCAGAATTTGGTGATATGTATATATATATATATATATATATATGTGTGTGTGTGTGTGTGTGTGTGTGTGTGAAACTGCGTAAGAATATAATCATAAATGATATTCATTCTCATCAGGTTAGGTTGGAATGACAAAACGCTGTAAATATGTGGCAACTGAAAAGCAATATGTCAAAAATTACTGTAAAATTAACTTGCCAACTACTGCTACACAAAAAGGTTTATATCGGGGAAATTTACTTAGTCTGACTCAAGGTCTTATTCACCGAGTATTGGCCTCTCTGTGGTGATAATTTTGCTAATAAACTAATACTCTATAATTTTATTTTTGACTAATGCCGTCTTTATGCTATCTATAAATGTGTAGCGATGTTTTTAGATTGACACATTTGTACTTCTGTTAGATACTGCTAAACTAAGTCTGTCTTTGTAAATGAATAAATATAAACATAATTCCTCGTCATGATGTAATTTTTAAGATATTCTCACAGATCATTTATTGAATGGGTTCGAAGCGCAGTTGATGGGGGTTACCTCTGTGCCAAATTTAGGCTATTCTTTGTATTTTAGCATTCCTTACACAATAAGAATGGGGCTAGCAGACTTTTATTAACGACTTTGATACTCACTGCGTGCAGCATACGCCCGGCCTAATATTACAGAAAATCATCATCATTATCATCAATTCGTGCCGCCAGCACGGATATCCCTGACTCTTTCTCACAACTTTTCCCTATCGTTCATCGCCTCTGGCAGGTCTTCTTGGCTACATCCCGTGTCCTCACAGAGCTGCTGTATGTATATTCTAGCTAGTCGTCCTGCTTTAGCTCGGCCATATGTGGGGGTCTATAGAAGTACATCACTTATGAGCTCGTCCCTGCTCCATCAGCAGTATCCTGCGTGCCTGGCTCGTCTAACTTGGATAGATTTCGTGATGGGAGGCAGGTGGCCGTACAGTTGGTGCTTTGTTAGGTGTTGCCGCCAGGACTTGTTTAATATTGCTCGCAACATTCTTATGTAGTTGCCGTCTTGCTTCTTCTCCAGTCGTTTTGTTAGCGTCCAAGTGGTGCATCCATACATCAGTATCGACACGGCCACTGCTTGGAAGAAACTGCGTTTCATTTTATCAGTCAGGTCTGATTTCCATATGACCGATATTTTGTCGATAGCAGTCCATGTCTTTGTTAGCCACGTGTCGATGTCTAAAATACGGATGTCTTACTAAAGAACTCATAATATAAATAATTAAAGTCGTAGCGGTTTGGTTTGGCTTATTTGTTTAACATGTCAACACTTTTAAGTGTTATTTGATGTCGAAATTTGATTCATTAGAAAATGTTTGATTTGCATAATTATATTTTCAATATT
This sequence comes from Sepioteuthis lessoniana, assembly GCA_963585895.1. Taxonomy (NCBI): domain Eukaryota; kingdom Metazoa; phylum Mollusca; class Cephalopoda; order Myopsida; family Loliginidae; genus Sepioteuthis; species Sepioteuthis lessoniana. The sequence continues at coordinate 8,956,274 of OY757910.1, forward strand.
CCACTATATTTCTTTTTGCAATTGATCTTTTTTTTTTTTTAATCAATAATCATTTGTTTGTACACAGTAATGATATCAAGTATTCCTGTCTCGTCCAAATAATTTTTACATACTTGTATATTCTAAATGGTCGATTGATCAATTCTAAAGGCACACCAACTCATCGTGGGATATTTCATATCTAGTGGTTAGGAAATTGCGTTCATGGTACATTTATGCATACGTTCTTTTGTGTTGTGTTTTTAAGTATTTTTACACACATTTCTATGGTATAAAGTATTCCAATCCTTTACAAATAATACATACGGTTGAAAGTATTCCTATCTAATACTAATAGATTTATAGTATCAAGAATGAATTTCCATTTAATAATAATCATTTTTGCTTACAGTTACACGACTTAAAGTTTATTATAATAATCCTCTTTAAACAATTATAGCTTCGAGTAACTATTCTTAATTCAAATAATCAACAGTTTTATTACACCAAGTATTCTGGGGATGTCCTCATGGTGTAATGGTTAAAGCACTGGACTGCAGAAACGTAGTAACCAAGTTCAAACTCCGCTATTACGTTCATTTTCGGACAAAAACATTTGGGAAAGGTATGAACCCTCGTATCCTCCCAGCTATGGGTTAATAGTACAACAACCATTTTTCAAGAAGAATAGATTTAGCATTGAATAACCCAACAAGGTTGATATGCCATTTGAAACAGAAATGAAGTATTCCTATCGAATAAGAGTAATTACTTAAATACATCTATATGAACTGTACATAGGATCTTAACTGGTACTAATACTCCAGTTTAGAGTAGAAATGGGAGTAATGACAATGAAGAGGTACTCCACCTTCCACATATCTTATATTGTCAGCCAATTCTTAGCCCCTTCGAGTGGGTGGTCTTCGTTTTCACACGTTATTACATTATACTATCAATTATATTATCGATTAAAGTAACGGATCCTTCTTCAAAAGATTATTTTGCTTTCACTGTTAAGTGGTTAAAAGTATAATTATAAATTTCCTCATAAAAAACTATCCGTTTTATCCCTAGATGGCGCTGTAACGGTTTCTATCACACAACATCACTCAAGGTATGTTATGGCAAGGATAGGATACTCTACACTCCTTAAATCTTCCGAGGTGGACCCTCACAAGCGGACGCAGTTTTGTATCCACGACACTACTTTTAGGTGGGAGTGTTGTGTCTTACTCTATGAAAGAGTGTATTCTGCGCATGACCGACATGACTTTAATAAAAGTTTTCTGGATTAACTACGACCAGGATAAAATGCCTTAAAATAGAGGTGGGTTCATGCCTCTTCATTCGTGTGTATGCGTCTGCACGTGTTAACCCATGCGTATGTGTGACAGTGGTGTATCTAAAAGTATTATTTACTCTCTCTCTCTCTCTCTCTCTCTCTCTCTCTCTCTCTCTCTCAAACACTCTTCTACTCGGAGGCTCTCATTAAAGCTTCTTTACTAAAATCTACGATGCCTAATTCTAAGAACGGAAAGTAGGAATTGTTTGTAGACGCTGATCTTTCCTATTGCAGAGACAAGTCCAAGAGTGTCGGATCTCATAAATCCCCCGAGGATATTTTTCATCGCTGCCAGAGTTTTTACCAGCCACAGTCAAACGGCTTTCCATGATATGTCATTAAACACAAGTTTTGAAGAATTAGTGGACACGCCACTACCGGCCTGGATCAGACAACAAAATCGACGATGTGATTAAGCTGAACAGAAAATAATGAATGCCATACTTTATGTTCCACTCTGGTTTTATATTCATTACTTGCGTCACAAACCAGATATTTTCATTCTATCCCGTTCGTTTTTATCGCTTCTTCCAGACAATACATTCTTTTTTTTTATACAAATGCAAAACTGATATCTAAAAATATTGAGGATTATTTAAAAACAAGAAATAGCAGGCTAACTTATTCGCGTATAGAGTCAAAAAAATACAGCTAACGAGTGCCAGCGCGACCATCAATGATCACGCGCGGTTTGTGTTTATCTGTTCGTATAAAAAAAAGAAGTACTATTTTAGGAGAGCAAGATTAGGAAGATTGTACTGCACCAATCTTCCAAGAAAATTATAACAATGAATTCAACTTGGACAAAGATATTTATCGGCTGAGCGATCAATACTTTGCCAAAGTACATGCTCCATATATTAAGTGTTATGATGTTACCAACTGAAGACAAAACAGGACCTATCTCAGCTGAGTTTATAGTATACCAACTGCATCACCTGCAGAGAAAGAGACCTCACCCCAAAAGAAATTGATATGCTAGGTTTAACGATAAATGCAGAAAACTTTATCTAAGATATGCATGTCTCCCTTCAAGTTTATATTCTACCATCTCTTTCGACGGAACTGAGAACTCCTCTAAAGAGTAGTATGTCACCCAGCCCCAAAATGTTTTCTTGTGTACGATACTAAACTGAATCCTGTTGTAATACTCTAGTTTTAGAACTCAAAGTTGCATATAGTAGCTGTTCCCTGCCATAACTCCCACGTTGAACAAGACCAGGAGTCGTAGAACCAAGACAAATACACCTGATTAATATTCGAAAAGAATCCTTGAAAATAGATTTCTGTGTGGAAGCAAATGATCATAATTCCATTGAATTATTAAAATTTGATAGGAACAATTGAAACTATTTAACTCAATGCAAATTATCTATATTATGAATAATTAATTAAACATACAATTATAGGTAAAAGAGGTCGGACTAAATTGAAATACCTGATAAAATACAAGTGTGCAAATATTTGTCTGAAGAATATTTTCTTGAAGGTATAATTGTTTACTTTGGATTATTTTTGCTATGAGTTGCTGGAAACTATACAATTGCTTGCGAAGGATTGGTTTTCTATAAAAATACTTTGAACTTTATAACTGCGCACAAATATTAAGTAACTGTAAAACATCTAAGTGTAAATTATCAGTATTAGATAGGAATGCTTAATACTTAATGTGATTGTTCATAAATTATTATTATTGAATCGAGATACTTGAAACCATACAAATATGTGCAAATAATGTGTATTAGACAGGATTATTTGATATCGTATAACCGTGTGCAATCAAATGTTTATAGACTAATGAAAAATGAAATTTACAAAACGTTTTGTTTCATTGAAAAAATAAGTTGTTACGATTGCAATGAATTCTATACGAATTAATTAAATTTCACCATTAAAAAACCCTAAGTCCTTATTATGCTGTTAAAAGAACAAGCCAAACAAAACTAAATGGCAACACATTATTAATCAACTGAAAAAGTCTTATAAATAATTGTTGCATACTCAGCTTTGACTTTATGATGAACGAACGAAACACTTCTTCATGAAAAATATATCTCTCATTTTATTCTCCAAAGGGGCCCACAGTTGTTAGTTGAGAGATAGATGGAGAGACATGTACTCAGCACTTGCACCCCCTTGCGAGATCGTCAGAGATGACCTAATTGGCTATGTGTCCCACGCTCGACTGCGATTCTCTGACCGCCTGGTTATCACGTAGTCCCCTTCCGGTTACACACCTGCTCGACCTGAGTGCCCTGACGTGCTGTCATCTTCCTTTTAACTAATCAAAATGTGAAAGCTTGCCAAAGCACACGGGGTCACTAGGAACGAACCGAAAATCCATGTCATATGTTATATAACATAATTATGATCACATCGTGGTGGTGTAGATTTGTCATATACAAAACGAAGAGCAATCATTGAAGAAGATAATAAAACAGATAAAGCAGCCCAGTTGCGAGTTATTCTTTCGTCCCTGAGCTTTATGAACAGTGTGGTGGGGGTCGCTACACTGTACCTTCTCGGAAAAGAATAGATGATAAGAAAATTTTGTTTTTTATGTAATCCAGATGATATAATCTAAAGAAAGCTGACCTCATGTGAGACTTCACTTTCTTTCTCTTTTCGACCATCCATATAAAGAAAATGCTCTCAGGTTTTGGTCAGAGAGTTTTGCTGTATTCTTCTCAAATCAGTCAGATAAATCACTGACTATTGCCAGAATCTAAGGTATTCTTCACAGGGACGTAAACATTAAAAAAGAAAACTATGTTATTATAGACAAGCAGTAATTTAAATATCACTTACGATATTTCTTTCAAGATATGAAATTATCTTAATCTGAATAACAAAACAATTTAATTATGAAAATACATTAACAAAAATATTTTTATTTGGATGAATAATACGTCATGTTTTTTTGTTCTTTTAGATATCTGTCAATATCAACAACATAGTTTTTGAATTAAAAAAAAACGCACCGATGAAGTTTCTGAATGTTGATAAGGGTCAAAGTACATTTTAATGCACTGTCTTTATCTGGTTGGATTTGATAAAAAGATGGTCGGTATGATAAGCAGTAGATCCCTTAAGCTGCCACTGAGACAAACACTCTCGTCAAGCGTTCGAATAAATTCAGGTCCTCTATTATGTAGTGTGAGTGATACTAACTTGTATCCAGTGGAGAGGCTCCAATTCCGAAGCTCCAGAAAACTTGATGACTCATTTTATTCTATAACTCCCAGGTCCACTCTGATTCTGTACCTATTAGGGTATACAGTTATATAAGTATTAGTCTAAGTTAGGGTATCATATAGATGCAAATAATTTGTATTATTATTTACTTATTAGAGTTTTTCACATCGGCATTAGCAGATGGTCTTTCACTGGAGTTTGAGTGACAGCAAGTCTCCTCAAATCTCCAGGACTCTTCTCAGTATTCTGGACATTCTCAATAATGTAGTAGTTTGGATGGTCTACACGCGTCCGCCAACTTCCAAGTCCTCCAGACCCTTTAGTAATCCTTTCGTTACTGTTCCAAACGCTCCAATTACAACTGGTATTGTTGTCACGTCCATGTTCAATAGTTTTTTCAATTCCATAGCAAGATAGAGGTATTATTATTATTATTATTATTATTATTCACTCATTAGAGCTTTTCAAATCAGCGTTAGCCAATGGTTAGTAATGCTTTAGTTACTGTTCCAAACGCACCAATTACAATTTGTATAATTGTCACCTCCATGTTCCACAGTTTTTTCAATTATTATTATTATTATTATTATTATTATTATTATTATTATTATTATTATTTTACTCCTTGAGAGTTTTTAACATTGGCGTTCATTAATGTTCTTTCATTGAAGTCTCAGTGACAGCAAATCTCCTCAAATCTCCTTGACTTCTAATAGTGTAGTAATTTGGATAATCTCCATTCTTCCCTTTATTTCCAAGTCCTCCAGTTCCTTTAATAATCCTTCGGTGACTGTACCAAGTGCACCAAAATAATAATAATTATTATTATTATCATAAGAGTTTTCTGAAACAGCGTTAGCTAATGGTTTCTCACCGGAGTTTGAGGGACATCAAGTCTCCTGAAGTCTCTACGATTCTTCTTAATATTCTTGCCTATCTTAATAATACTGTAGTCTATATTGCCTTCGCTTGTCTTCTTATTTCTAAGTCTTCCTATCATTTTACCAATCCTTTGGGGATTGTTCCAAGTGCAACAATACCATTGGGTATCACTATCACCTTCATGTACCATAATTTTTTTCTTTTTTTAGTTCTCTTGCATGTTCTAGATATTTATCTCTCCTATCGCTATTTAAAAATTTTTTACTCTGTCGTCATCCTGGACGGTAAAGTCCACTATTCGGTAAGTTGTCTTTTTTTGTTGATAATAACTAGATCTAGTCATCTGGCCCGGATTAGATGATAACATTTGAATAAGAAAGTCCCAAAGAACTTGGTGCGTCTCATTCTCTTTGAGGGATTCCGGGTTATGTGAATACCATTTATTCTTATGGTTAAATTTGAATTTCTTGCACAGTTTCCAGTGGATCACCTTCTTCACCAAGTCATCTTACACTCTTTTTGTGTTAATTTGCAGCATTTGCTTCTAATGGGATTAATCGTTTCTTCTCTATCGCCACTTGAACCACATTTACTATTTTGTAGTGTCTTATCTATTTTTGCAATGATATAGTTGGTCCTTATGGCATTACTTTGTGCTGCTATTAGAAGAGATTTAGTTTCTCTCTGAAGGTTTCCTTTTTCTTAGCCTGTTCAAGATTTTCGAGCGAGATTTTCTTTGTTTAACGCTTGAAATGTCTATGCAATTGCTTTTCTTTCCATGTTTGTTTACTTTTTATTGTTCTTGCGTTGATCTTTATGTTTTTTGTGCCGTTTCTGGTCGCTGTAATCAGTTTTTCTTATTGTTTTACTCGTTGCAAGTTTTTCACACCAGCGTTAGCTGATGATCTTTCACTGGAGATGGAGTGACATCAAGCCTCCTCAGGTCTCCAGGACTCTTCTGATTATTTTAGCCGATCTTAACTATGCCATGGTCTGAATAGTCTTGGTACTTTCTTTCTTTTCCATTATTATTATTTTCAGCGTTAGCAGATAGTCTTTCACTGGGGTTTGAGTGACAGCAAGTTTCCCCAATCTCCAGGACCCTTCTCAGTATTCTGGTCGTTCTCAACAATGCTGTGGTAATCATGGTCTCCATCAGTCCTCCAACCTCTAAATCCTCCAGTCCCTTTAATAGTCCTTTAGTTACTGTACCAAATGCACCAATCACGATTGGTATAATCGTCACCTTGATGTTCCCTAGTTTTTTTTTTAAAATTCCCTGGTAAGGTCTAGGAACTTATCCTTTTTTTCATTTTCTTTCAGTTATATTCTGTGATCAGCAAAGTCCATATTTTTGCAAGTTCTTTTTGTTTATTGTTGATTTCTATAAGGTCTGGTCTTCTGGCCGAGGTTAGGTGAACCATTTGTAAGTCAAAGTCCCATAGGAATTTATGTGTGTCATCCTCCAAGATATCTGAGGGGTTGTACATATACCTTTTGTTGGTATGATCAAATTTAAATTTCTTGCACATCTCTCAATGTATCCCATTGCCCACCCAGTTGTGTATTCTTATACTCCTTCTGTGCTAATTTGCTGCATTTGCTTATTATGTGATTGATGGTTTCTTCTCTATCACCACATAATCTACATTTGCGCTTTTTTTGCGTCTTATCTATTCTCACTTTGATTTGATTAGTTCTTATGGCATTGTTTTGTTCTGCTAATGGGAGAGATTCTGTTTCTCCTTTAACGTTTCCTTTCCTAACCCACGTCCAGGTTTTCTCGTGCGAGATGTCGTTTATTAGTTATTTAAAGCGCCCATACATTTGTTTATCTTCCCATTTTTGTTTTCTAGTTATTGTCATTCTATTGGTCACCGTTTTGACAGTATCGTTTTTGATAGCAGTAATCAATCCTCCAGCGTGTTTTTCTATGTAGTCCTCGAGTCATTGTATCAATGCGTCAACACTGTCTTCCATGCTGAATTAGAGTTTCCAGTTCTTTTTCATTTTTTGCAAATAGTTTGATGTCGTCCATGTACATTAGGTGATTGATCTTTCTTGCAATCTACTAAGTTTGTATCCGGCTGTGCATTTTCTGAGTATGTGGTTAAATAGCATCATGGCAATTATGAATAATAACGGTGATAGTGCAACTCCTAGAAATATACCTCTTTGTATTATTATTAATATTATTATTGTAGTTATTGTTGTTGTTTCACTCTGACAGTTTTTCACACCAGCGTTAGCCGATGGTTTCTCACTGGATTTTGATTAACTGCATGTCCTTCAAGTCACCAGGACTCTCCTCGGTATTCTGGTCGATCTTAATAATGCTGTAGTTTGGATGGTCTCTACTCCTGCTCTTATTTTTTAGTCGTCCAGTCTTGGAGCAATCCTTTCGTGACTGTTCCAAGAGCACCAATTGCGATTGGTATCACCGTTACTTTCATGTTCAACAGTTATTTCAGTCTCCAGACAAAATCCATCTACTTTCCGAATTCTTTCCTCTTTAATCTATGGTCTACAAGGACAGCAATGTTCACACCTCGCAAGTTCTCTTTTTATGCGGGGTGGGGGCGAGGAGTAAGTATTACTAAGTCTGGTCGTCTGGCTGAGATTACGTGATCTGTTTGTATCTCAGATTAATTATATAATTCTTTGCAAATAATCATTGTCAAATTGAAATACTTGAAATCATATCACTGTATGTAAAGAGATAATTATTATGGAGTGCGTTAGCCGATAAACATATAATCAAACCAAAAGTAAATTAAAGCATAATGAATAATGAATACTTCAGATTGCGACTTAGTAATTTCCAGGTAGATAAATATTATGTATTTACAAGTACTGGAAGTCTTCTCTTTATTCATGTGCAATTAATTACAATATAGTTTTCTTAAATAGGTTGTAAATCGATATTGATCAAAATGTAAATCTAATCTTTGCAAATAATAAACTAGCCTTTAGATAAGGAAACAAGTCCCTTATAAAAATATAACAAAACAAGAAAATAGAGCTCATCTTATATACCATTCCGCCTTCTTTCTCCTTTCGACCATTTATATAAATCTGTGCGGGGTCACAATAGATGAAAAGGGACTTGTGTTTTATTTTTATACTATTAACAAAACATTCATATCTAAATCAGATGCATGTGGTTTCAATTTCAGTTTCTTGAATTAATGGCATATCAACTTTCATTGGTTATGTAGCAAGATATTGATGCTATTTAATCCATAGTTGGAGTATAAGTTTTATATAAAACTTTCAGAAAGGACATTTTTATCAACATTTTTTATTGTCAATTCTTTTGCCATATTTTTTGCACACGGTCTTAACGAATATAAATATATGTAAACAGATTTTCCTTATCCTTAAATGGTAACTTATGGTTGGAAAAAGTGTTCCACTTTCTCCAGATCTTCATAACTGGATCCTCAAAATTAGATGCAGTTAAGTGTCGTACGCAGGAATCTCCTTTCTGCACAGGATGCAATTAGCGTATTCTAAATCTCACCGAGAAGGTGCTGACTATGATCAATTCTTTGAAAAATAAAATGGTGGGATACATATGCAATAGAATATGTATAAAAATCACAGGTAGAATAAATAATAGACATCAAAAATAGTTTCTAAACTTAACTGCCAGAGATTCTGCACTTGAGCTGTATACTATGAATGGGTAGAATACCTGAGTCTCCTCAAAATAAAATCTATATTTTACTGAATAATGAGTTATAGAGCATTTTTCGAGTAATATTAATCTCTGCTTTATATATATATATTGTTACAGAGAGAGAAAGAGAGAGATCGAAGCGAGAGAGGGACGATGATAAGGAAAGAACGACTGAAGCAATGAACGTGAAATGACCCCGAAGGTCCGTAGTAGCTGGCGAACCACAGAGTTATTAATAGTGTAAGGAACAGATAGGGGTGGGGCGTAGCAAAAAACTTAAACCAAAAGTCAGAAAGGGAAGAATTTACTTCCTGACAGTCGATGCCACCATGAGGACCAGCTGAAAAAGTCAACAGACGTGAATTTAGGTTTGGGCTGAAAGATAGGCTGCCAGCTACATAATAGAAGACTGCAGTAGTGACGAATGGAAAAGTTACAATATTTACTCTGAAGAAGATGAGGAAGAGACCACGAGTATGAAGACTCCCACGATAAAGAAAAAGAAAAGACTACCAGCTATCTCCAGATAAGTCTCAAACATTAAAACTCTTTCTCTCGCATGAACTGTTATATTTGGCAGAGGATTTACATACACCATTCCACGCTCACAGAAAAAATAATTCAATTGACTGAATATTCCGTCTTCACGTAGTCATTAATACTTATTTGTTTGTGTTTTGTTTATTCATTTGTTTGCTTTAGTTAAAAATACTCAGTTTCTCTCTCTTAATATTGAGTCTTGTTCTTCTTCTGTCCTCGGAGAACAGGGTTTCGCTTCTTTCTTTTTTCCCTAATGTATGTGTGACATGGTCTCTGGAGAATACACAAGACGCTTTAGAAGCTTGCGCATGGGAGCTCCAGCATGAGGTTAATTTTGCCTAAACCTATAAGATTCTCTGAAGTCATGTACAATATACATACATACATTCATATATATATATATATATATATATATATATATATATATATATTTCTTTAAGAAAAACAAAAACCGGTCACATTAGGATTATAAATTTATTTTCATCCTGTTATGGGTATTGATATGAATCAATAACATCAAAAATAAAATGACTTCTTCAGATCTAATGGATAAAATAATTCAGAATAGACACAGTAAGGAAGGGTGGGAGGGGGTAGAAGAGGGGTGAAGAGTTTCCTCCCCATTTCGCCAACTTCTGGTGTTTAGTTTTTATTACTGGTTGGAATTATAGTAAATTAGATTTCTTTAATTTTTAAATTCTAAATACATTTCAGCTTAAAACTCCTGATTTAATAATAATTTAGGGAAGTACATCATTCCTTAATAATCTTACGCAAGGATACAGTAATACTTATCTTAAATTAAATTCAAAATCTAAAATTAAAATTTTAAATTCAAAATTTATATTCGTGCCAATTAATTCAGTTACCCTTCCATTGAAAAGTACATACACATCACATGGCATCTTCTCATCTTTTTATTTTATTCTATTTTATTCATTTCACCTCAAATCTCAAATTAATCCTATGTTTTGGTTAATTGAACATTTTCTATGATAATTTGTCTATAGTTTAAATTTATTCCTATGTCTACATCTAGTTATTAATTCACATTGCTGATTTATTAATTTTACAGGATCTAGGTATATCATTATTTGTATTTTTTCTTCTAGGCAGTGATTACATCTACTTTCAAAGCATTTTAGAGTAATCAACTTATTCCCGACTCCGGTTTAACTGGACCGAATAATATATATATATATATATATATATATATATATATATATATATATATATATATATATATATATATATATATATATATATATATATGTATATTAAAATAGGCAAGTCCACGAAAAGATTTGTATTTTTTTTAATGTATTTGTTTTTATATCCGTGTTTTTTATGCGTATGTTTCCAGCTTGTTGCTTTCATCAGAGAACATATGTGGCGCAAAGCCTTGTTAATGGGGTACGCAATGAGACTTGAACTCACTCTTGTTCGCAGTTTGAATGTTTTTTTTCGGTTTGGTTGTGGGTTTTATATAGAGGTTATTCTTCCTTTTTCTTAAAGTGTTTACTTCAGCCTTCTTTTACCCTCTGTGATATTTGATATGTTTTTGTCGTTGTGTGTGTGTGTGTGTGTTGGAGTGGTTTTGGGTCTCACTAACATTTATTTTTCTTCTCTATGTGTTTGTGAGTATGTGTCTTGGGGATTTTTTGTGTGTGTGGCAGTGTGGTCTAAAATTCTTACGTATGTCAGAACATAATAAATAAATTAAAAAAATACAAATCACTTCGTGGACCTACCTATTTTAACATATATCTTTATTCTTGCTATTGACGTACAAAAAAAACAAACTATATATATATATTTATATGTTCAGTCAGCATAATTCCGTGTTCTAAAATTTTTCCGAAAATCTTACTTGGTACCGCCTACTTCATGAGTAACATCTAATTTAATACACACAGTGCAATACAGAAATTCTTATCAAATTATTACTTCAGTAGACAGTTGCTGATCTTTTTAAATTAAGGTTGGCTCTGATTGTGCAATATATTTCCTGCTAGGTGTAATGTGCTCGTGGCCTTCCCATTCCGAGTGAACCTGGTGACCGACAATAAACAAATACTTTGGTGGTAAATGCGAAAAACGGTCACATGACAGCTGAGGATTTTTAGAATAGCCAGTCAGCCTCTCAATTAGGGACTAGTTGAGGACAGGCGAGGTACTTTGATTTTATAAGCCCTACTGAGAGTGGGCAACAGTTTATGGAAAATTAGGAACCTTCCTTCATCAAATCCAATAATTATTTTCACATCTTCTTGGTGTGATACTGGTTTAGAGAGAGTCTAAACACACGAATAAAGTGAAAGGTATTTTTTCTTGGACCACGAATCTGATTTTACTTGTCTGTTATGAACTCACCGTTATCTCTTCATCTTATCTTTTCGGCAGAAAGTTTTTCCCAAGATTGAGCAGTGTGACATCGTGCCTTTGTATGCATAATTGTTTGGTAACCATGTTTACTCTTTCTTGAAAAAGCTATTTTCTTCAATATGATGTATTAAACGATTAATATTATTGTACGTTTATTTTATCGATAAAAGCTTTAAAAAAGAAAGTATTTCCAAAAAATCTTTCAAAGTACTTTAGAAATATACAACAGTTCCCCCCATACATAAAACATCCTTAAAATCCATTAAAAATTCCTGCTTCTTATTTATTTTAAAAAATAAAGTATCGTCTGTAAATAAGTACCTTCTACAATTTTCAAATAAAAGTTGCTTTTCATCTACAACAAAGATCTGATTACTTTTTTTTATTGGAAACGAATAATATTGTGTAAAAATGGTTATTATTAAATATTAGTCATTATCAAACACTGTTATATTTAAAGCCTATCGCTTAAGATAAAATTGCAAGACGTCTCTAACCAAAAATCTTACATCATCTTCAAGGCTTGCTGAAGCATGAGTTCCTTTGTAATCTGCGTCTATCTATGATCGCACTCGGTGAGAACCCTTGACTAGAGATCTTTAACCAACAATCCGAGGGCCAGGCTTTTTGTTGTCGTGATGTGGAGAAACAAAAAATCGTTTAAAATTATTTGTATTTTATTTTCATTTGGTATTTTACAATTAAAATATTTATCATCACCTTCATCACCTTGCATTTGTTTCAATCCCCGTATCAGTGAGCCAAAATCTTCGGTAAAATGACGCAAAAAAAATGTTACTGGAGAGAGTTTTTTTAATGAAAAAGAGCCAATGATAAGACACCAGAAGGGTTGCAGAGTGCCAACAAAAACAATGATGACTTTAAAAGAAAATACTAAGTGGCCTACTTTAGTTACGGGTTCATAACAACATATGATTCACATTCCCCACACTCGATCTGTACGCTATGCGATGACTGACAAGCAAATGAAATAATGTATCCTTCAAAATTACTTTGCTTCATGGACAACAAACACTCTGCTTTAAAAGAATTATCACAAAAAAACGTGAACATGAATAACGGAATCAATCACTGAGGGTTATCACTTCATTAAATGTTTCTGCCTTGAAACACCACACTTTGTAGCTCTCCACATTGTTAAAACTAAGAAGTCCTTCACTTTTGGAGACGAATTTTGTCTGCTGTTAAGGACATTTACAGTGAACATTTTGGAAAAGCTGTAGTTAAAATGGAAGACCATGTTTCCATTTCGGCTAACACCATAACAAAACGACTTGATGCACTGTTTTAGAGAGGATTAAAAAGTCATTGTAATAGACAATTCAGGCAGATAAACCTTCTGATGTTAACAACAAGATAATACTGCTCATTTTTGTGAGATATATTTTTCTGGAAAATGTGCTTGAGGATTTATTAAGTTCACTTTTCTCCTACCAAAACAACAGCTGCAGAACTATATAAGTCCTCGGGCGATTACTTTCCAGGACGAATCTATTGGTTATTTTGTGTCAATGTATACGCGGGTGAAGTAGCTGCGATGCCTAGACGACTTTCTGGTATCAAAAATGGCACCTGAGCTTTGTAACATTTTGTAAGATGGTACTGAAGTTATTAACCACATCAAAACACATTCGTTTAACACACGTCTGCTCATAGGGGTATGTAAGGACATAGATTCAGAACATATATGGCTTCTCTTCTACAAAGAAGTAAGAGAACTTTCTAAAGGCAAATCGATGGCTAGAGATTTTCAGTTATTAGAGCCACTACAGAGATTTCTTTTAGAAAACTATTACCACTAGCAGCGCATTTTAGAAACCAAAATGAATCGCAAAACTTGCCCAACGGAGTCATATATTGGACCTGTAAATGAATTCACTCTCTTTTCAAGAGTAAATTACAATTGTATTCAAAATAACGTTGCTGTATTCAGCGTGAAAATGGTGATATAGGTAAATATTTACCTACTCTTCTGTAGTTGCAGGATGCGAGTTTAAGAGCTTTTAATTCAGAATTTTCTTTCTCCGTGTCAGCTTGTCACATCAACATTGAAGAGCCCAGTCACACCTACATTTTACGCATAGAAGGAAGGAGAATAATTTTATTTATACTTATCAAGGATTTGAACTAGTGTTACCGTGTCCATTTCCAACGACTGTAACCATTACATTTATATTTGCCTAACAGGCATTATTAGTTCAGCGAGGGAACACAACGATTTTTATAAAAATATTTCTCATTCGCAGGAATCATGGAAAAAAAACAGAGCACTAGTTTTTATTCACCCAGCTGGTGTGTGATCATGTGTATCAATTTTCTAAAAAGTTTGAGCATTTCTTTCCAGACACAAAAGAACCATAGATGTAATAGGATTTCATCCGCAACTTCTTTGTGAACAAGTTTGATAAATCAACTTAAACTCTTTATGAAGATCAGCTGATTGAGACTGAAAAGGTTGGTGACTTTAAAATAATGTTTGAGATAACTTCAAACATTTTTGCATTGTGGATTAAGACAGAATATACAGACATCTCAAAAGAACTCATAACTCTGCTACCTGTATCAACATCATATTTTAAGCATTGTAGTTTTATGCTGTAACAGCAGCCAAAACAACATTACTAAATCACTCGATGTGTGATTCCTCATATCTAGTATAGATATGCGGAATCACTCATCGAGTGATATGGTATCCTGCCAAAACTGTTGTATAATTGCAGAAGGATAGAACCTTTCGGCTTAGTGCATGGGTAGGTGCAGACATTAACGCAGGTGTTCACGCGTTCGCAGGGAGGATGTGGCAGTCACAGATGTCACAATAAAAACCGCAGATAGGAAATGAGATTGGGGATGTGAATGACGTCATGCCCGGAAGCTAAGGGCTGAGATTCTTAGTGATTTTGAATAAAAGCAGTGAGTTGAGATTTGAGCTTAGACGAAGCGAGTTGATTTTTAGGACCTGGGCGAGGCCAGTGCAGTTTCTGGACTGCAGGTTGCGCGCGCACGCGTTGGTTGAGTCAGTGAGTTGAGAGCTGACGATGGACGAACAGTCAGCATAGAAAGATTGTGTGTCTCTCTCTCTTTCCTGTCGAAAACCTAAACTTAAAATAGGTAATAAAAGTTCCGTACCTGAACCAAGAGAGTCGTCAGTGTTGAGTGTTTTTCAGATTCTTATGCGTATCAACATTATGAACGTTTTAACACATCCGCATTTTATGCATATGTACTTTTCATGGTTATGTTACAAAACATGATGGAACCATCTAGTTGCTGGGGAATAAGTTCATGATGCTCATTGGTTCTTGATTACGGTGAGTTTATACTGAATCGAGAATACTGTAATAATTATTAAAACTACGTCATAAAAGATTCAACAGTAATATTTACGATATATTTTTTTAAAAAATTGCACATTATGCCTAGATCTGCGGAAAAAATATCTGGCAGGAACTTGGACTGTTATGAAAATGATTCGAAACTACTGGTCTTTACGGTATATATTGTCCACACAGAGCTGAAGGAAGTAATGTTGTATTTTGACCTTCGACCCGGCCCAAAATGCCATTCCAAGGTGATGCACCGGAAGGAAGTGACACATTCTAATGGCAGTTATGAGAGGAAATCGCGTGGGCGGAAATTGGCGGATGAAATGGGACGAGGTAAAAAAATTACCATGGTACACTCATAGACTGATGCACCGGAAGAGAGTGACCTGTGAACTGCATGACAGGTATTTCCGCTTGATGACGATCAAACATGCGATTTCAAAGATCGAGTAGGCGACTGAGTGGGCGTTGAACTATTATATAACTCAGTCAAGACAGAAGTCAAGAGTTGTAGAAGAGTTGAAGTGGGAGAGGACGAGATGTGGTAAGGAAAGCCATATCAGGCCGAAGGGGCCTTGGAGCCCTGATGAATTGGGGTCCAGAGAAGATGCTGATAAGATGCAGTAAAGAAAGCCATCACCCAGCAGAGTGAGCCCCTGGGCCTCCGGTTGAGCATCTGGAGAACGAGAAAGACACAACGTTGACGGCCATAAGAAAGGGGGTCAAAATATTGAAGTTTCTGTTTCTCCAACTCCCTCTCACACGCAAATCTTGAATAACCTTTTCGAACCCTTGCAATAAAGTGAGAGGTACATATTTTGTTAAAGAAGTCTTCCTGCGTGCGTCTATTTATTTATTGTGTCGTTATGATGCTGTAGATGACAATATAACAGTAAGTTGTTGCCAAATGCTTTGTACTAATGTGTCCATAAGTAGGGTACAATAGGAGAAACTTACTTATGCATGTATCCACTCCTCCAGTAGTGATGAACATGTTTTATTCGTCTTTTACGGATATTTTGTAAGACTGGAGACAAATATCAGTAGAACTATTGTTTTGGAGGGCACAGCTTCCAGGATTTGTTCAAAATAGCACGCAGAATCCGTACGTAGTTGCAATTTATTAAAAATAAACAACAGTTTAATTAGATTTTGAGTGATGTAACAATACAATAATGCCAACACGGCAACAGCTTCGAAGAGTTCCCACTTTATTTTATCGGAAATTATACTTTTTTTTATATGATCGTGTGAAATTATTGTATAGGCTTACCTCTATTTATGAGTGTACTTATGTGCACGCGTGTGCATACATGTATTTAGTTGTCAGTTGACCATATGGACACGCTTGCGTAAGCGTACATATGTGTGTATCCATATAAGGTCCGAGAAATATTTTCGTAGGAGTCACTAATTAAAACCTGCTAGTCTAAAACACAGATGTCCGATAAAAGTTGATCAACGACTAAAACATTCTATTATTACACGTTTTATGATCTCCTGGGCTGGTTGTCTGCCTGTTTTATGACCAGTCTTGTGTGGGTAAAAGTTCGGAAGTGGAGGTGTTCACCCTTGGGTGTATACAGGGAGAGCGAGAGTGCGACTGGAATGAGTAAGACATTGAGGCAGAGGTTCAACCAGAGCACAGTCAGAAGAATTGAGTGTTACTAGAAGAGATAAGAGACGAAAGCAGAGGATATACGAGGATCATTAAAAAAAGTTTCCAGACTTTTTTCGTATGGGTACTTTTATTGATAGTACACACATGAAACACTATTCCCCTTCGAAGTAATCTCCTCCGGCTGCAATGTACTTGTTGTACCGTTGTATCAACTGCTGGAAAGCCCCATGGAAGTCCTCTTGTGTGATTGTTTCAATGACCTTCGTCAAAATTTTTTCATCTCCTCAATTGTCTCATAACAACAGTCTCTGAGCTTAGAGAATAATCAAAAGTCACAGAGAGCAAAGTCTGCACGATAGGGAGGGCGAGGAAGTGTCTGGATGCCCATCTTACTCAAATAGTCTGTGACAAGGATGGAGTTGTGGACTGGTGCATTGTCCCGATGGAAATGCCACTGACCCAATTTGAAGATCGTTGGCCTCTTCCGACGGAAGCTCTTCCTGAACTCCCTTAAAACCTCAACATAATAACCCTAACCCTAACCCTAACCTTTTGGCCAATCAACTTTGGTGTACTGACATCCTAACTCCTCCCACAGCTCTCATCATCCCTCACAGACTCCCTGCCTTCCTTGAATCTCTTATGCCACTCAAGAACTGATTTTCGATTAATGCAAGATGCTCCAAAAGCAGTCTGAAGCATTCCATACGTTTCTGTAGTATTTTTTTCAAGTTTAAAACAGAATTTTATTGCATATCGTTCTTCTAAAGTGTCATCGCGTCTATATTGCAATTTTGAAATTCACCAGCTGTGACAATCCGGCTTTAGTAAAGTGTATTGCAATTCCTACTGTAGCTGTTCATTTGAATGTGAAATCATAAAAAATGGTCAAATAGTCTACTAATTTCAGAGGATTTTCATTACTGATTAAGTGACCTCATCTCAATTAAAGTTCATGACCTGTTTTTTTCTAAGTTTACGAAGAGAAAAAATCACCTTCCTACTTACTCTAGGCGATGTAGCCGAATTTCTGCTTGAGCAGGTGTATTTACAAGAAGCTTCTAGATCTTTTACATAGTCGGCCCAAGTTATATTTTCTTTGTGATATCGTCCGCTTATTGCCTTTTTTAGTCTGAAACCATTTTCTTTTATTAGATCTATTGACGTTCGTCGTAAAGAATCTAGGTATCCTATGAATATAAATGATACCGGTGTATCTCTCTGAAATTCCCCAGCGAAAATTTTTTAAAAAAAGTTTTGCAAAAGTTGAGTAAACGATGGACTTCGGTTTCTTTGTTTAATGGCATTTGAACCTTTGTAGGTTATATAATGCCATCCTTGTAAATGAACAGCATTGATATTATTTAACCCATAGCAAGGAAAATAAGGGGTTTCATACCGTTCCCCACGGGTATTTGTCTGAAAGTGAATGTAATTGCCCGACTGGAATTCGAACTCGCTTCCTAGGATTCTACAATCCATCGTTTTAATCGTTATACCACAATGTCGTTGCAAAGTATCATTGAAACGCTAGCTCGCAAAAATGAAATTACTTGAATATACTTAATAAAAATCTTTGATTAAAAGAAGTATAAAGTATTCTAAATACAATTATATACCAAGTATTACTATCAAATGTATAAAAATTTTCTAACAGAAGTTTTCGACCCATAGATAGGACAAATATCGATTACAACCATCTCGAGTCAGAGAGAACCTGGCAGTAATGGAAATGAAAGGGTACTCCACTGTGATAGAGAACAGGATCCGGATGGCGGCAATGAAGGGGAATTAACGTATTCTCTGAAAAAGAGGAGTAGATCTTGTCTTGCCTGCCTGAATCGAACCCGCGTCTTTACGAATGCGAAAAAAAGCAAATTGACCGTGGCGCTGACGCGAGGTTCGATTTAAGTGCGTGAATATTACATGATTGTCCTGACCATGGTTGATCGGTCGGTTTTGAATCAGGTGCGCGGATTTTGAAGAACTGCGTCAATAAATAGCCGCAGTCCATATGTGAGCTCACTTGTGAGTTGCAGCACGTGCGTCGGATGCTTAACGCGACTGCCGGAGAGATCCAGCAATCGAGTCTCGTGAGCGAGGCTGACCCACTTCTTGAGCTTCTAACCCTTGCGGAGTAGGTAGGTTTATGGATTAACGTGTGAGGGGCCGGTTTTGGGGGAATGTCAATATTTTTGGTGTTTGCAAGACGGGTGTAGGTTATGGTCCTGCGCCTGAACCCACTTTAAAAAAGCCTTGTGCCACACTTTCCCATTTGATAGTGATGCGACAAAGACATGAAGCACGTACATAAGGAACTGAAGAGAGAAAGAAGGAAGGAAAGAAAAACCGGAACAGAGATAGCACCTGACCGACTGAGAGTAGAAATCCCTTATTTTCCAAAGCTCTAGAATGGGAGCCTCACCACCCCTTCTTGTTAAAGGTCCTACTCAGACGATATCTATTTGAGATTGGTTCTTACTCCTCTCATGAGGACTCAATCGTTGTATTCCTTGCCCTACCAACGGGCCTTGTTTCAGTTCTACAATCACCAAATTATTTCTGTTACTCTCAAGTCTACCCTGACTCGGATTGGTAGTACTTGTTAGTGCGCCATCTATTGGCCAAAAAGGTCAGTCGAAGATAATAAATTTACAGCTAATGATACAACCTTAATGCATATATTGGTGGCGTACTACTTCCAGGTGACTTCAAAATTTATTTGAATGGATTGTTATATTCTGATTTGTACTTTACCAAAAATAGAATTACATTGATATATATTAGCGATGTACTAATTTTCAGACTTGCATATTGAGAATTTTCGTGAAAGAATTTCTGTGCTTTAATTTTTGGTAATAAATAGCAACTGAAATATGTTTTCTGTGATATTCAATTAAAAATATTTATAAAATACTGGTATATCTATTGAAAAGAAAATTAGCTTTCTGAAATGAAACAACCTTTTTGGGGGCACTCGTTTTAAATGCAATACTTTAGGTCGTTAAAACTGTTTTTCTTTGATCCTCATTTGATTCATTATCATAATTCATGAATATATTCCGTGCGACTGAAATGTTATTTTTAATATGCGATATGAAGTGTAGAAACATTGAGTCAATTTTTCGTTACCCTTGAACAGATATCAGAAATCTGATGTGACAGTGATAAATTTAGGTGCGAGTCTAACTGAGACGTTCTGTAGAGGAAACAAGCACCAAACCCCTTTGGCTCGTGTAAATAATTATATTTCTGCCTAAGTAAGGCCAACTTGCTGTCTTCCCTATGAGATATATGAGAACCTCTGCTAGCCTTCAACATCGATCATCGATTTTGATCAGCTTGGAGTTGTCGGGCTTCAGTACTAAACATATTTAGCAAGTGTTACTTGAAACTTTTTTTCTATATAATAACTACTTGAGGCGTTAAATGAAGATTTATTTGCATTTATTTTCTTTTGGTTTACGCTATGTCAAATTTCTTGGGGTATTTAATGCCAAAGTTGTTGTTATTCTGAGAATTTTTAACACCAGCGTTAGCAGATAGTTTATATCTAAAGTTTGAGTCCCTTCAAGTCTCCAGGACTTTTCTCAGTATTCTTGTCAGTGTTAATAACGCTGCATTTAGAATGATCTCCACTCATCTTATTTCTGAGTCTTCCAATCTTTGTACCAATATTTCGGTGATTGTACCGAGCAAGCCATTTACAATTGTGAATAGCGCCCTCGGTATCACCGGCACTCTCATGTTCAATATTTTTTCCCTTCTCAAGCAAGGTCTAGTAACCTCACTTTCTTACAGTTTTACCCTGTGGTTTGTCGGAACGACAAAGTCCACTATTCGGTAGGTTCGTTTTTTGTTGACTATCTCTATGTCTGGTCGTTTGTCTGAAGTTATATAATGTTTCTATCTCAAAATTCCAAGAACTTTTTCCTTCTCATTTTCTTGGACGGATTCTGGTTGTGCATATACTATTTGTTCGTATGGTCAAATTTATATTTCTTTCACAATTCCATGTGGATGACCTTGACCCCCGATTCGTGTTTGGTCTTAAACGCTTTGTACGCTAACTTACTGCATAAGACTGATTGCTTCATCTTTATCATCACAAAAGCTACATGTGCTATTTTGTGGCGTCTAGTCTATTTTTGTTTTTTGTTGTGTTTTGTCGTTTTTTTTTGTTTTTGTTTGACGTAGTTATTGCATATGGTATTGTTCGGTGCAGTAATCAGATGAGATTCTGTTTCTTTCTGAAGGTTTCTCTCTCAGAGCTAAGTCCTAATCTTTTCGTATAAAATTTCACTTGGTTGTCACTTGAAATATCCATACAGTTGGGTTTTTTTTCTCATTTTCGTCTTCTGGTTATTTTTGCTTTTATGATACTTGTATTGTCTGTATTTTTTAAATCCCTGTATTATTATTAATGTTATCATTATTTGGGGAGTTTTCACACTAGAATTTGTTTCCCACAAGAATTTGACTGATAGCAAGTCTCCTCAAGTCTCAAGGACTCTTCTCTTATTTTAGCCGATCTCAACAATGATTCGTCCTCTTATTGCCAAGTTGTCCAACCTCTTTATTAATCATTTCGTTATTGTACCAAGAGCAGCAATTACAATTGGTATCACCGTCGCTTTCATGTTCCACATTTTTTTCAATTACCTAACAAGGTCATGGTACTAGTCCTTTTCATTTTCTTTCAATTTTACTGTGGTCCACAATTCCGCAAGTTTTTTTTTTTTGGCTAATTATTATAAGGTCTGGTCGTCTGGCCGAGATTAAATGATCCGTTTGTATCTCAAAATCCCAGTGGAGTTTGTGTTTCTCATTCTCCAGGACGGGTTCCGGGTTGTGCATATACCATTTGTTTTACAGTTCTTGTGGATCATCTGCCACATCCAGTCCTGTCTCGATATTTAGTCTTGATGTGCTAATTTGCTGCATTCATTTAATGTGATTGATTATTTCGTCTATCAACGTACATATTTTTTGTTATGTTTTATCTTCCTTTCGTATAATTGACCTTATGGAATTATTTTGAGTAGCTATTAGAGGAGATTCAGTTTCACTATAAATGTTTACTTTTCTTAGCCACGACCACGTTTTCTCGTATCAGATGTTTGCTTTTTCGTAGCTTAGAATGTCCATAGAGTTGTTTTTTTTTTCTTATGTAGTTGAGTGGCGTCATCGCTATTACAAATAGTAATGCTGATAGTGCATCTCCCTGGAATATACCTCTCTAGATCTTCACTTAAACCAAGCTTTTCCCCTACTGTCAATTTTACTCTACTGATTGTTATTGTTTTTTTATATAACATATGATTCCCTCTGGTATCTTTTACAGTTTGAGGCAGTTTATTATACACCTTAGTGGTAGTTTTTCTTCCAATTTTTTTTCTGGCAAATTCCATTCTGTTTCTTTGTATTTCAGTGTTCTGTGCTTTTCTATGTAGTCTTCGAGTCTTTGCATCGATACATCAGCGCTCATTTCAATTGTGGCACGTTCTCTTCCTTCTTTTCTTGACGCATATAGTCAGTCAATGTCATCTCTTGAAGTAACGTCAAGTGCATCGTCATTTGTTTTCTTGTTCTCATGTACCTTTGATTAAGTTCTGTTCTCGTCTATTTCAATAATGCTCCCGAGTGCCTTACGAGTTAGACAGGTCAGGTATTTATCCTTCTAATAAGGGTTCGAGTAGCTTTATCGTTCTCCTGACCAACTCACTTTTAATTTTTTTCTTTCATTTCCAATTGTTTGGTGGTGTCATCTTCCAATATTCTAAAGTATTTATTGGCCCCCTTTTCTCCGAGCGTTCTAATTGTTTTTTTTTTTTGGATTTAGCTATTCCATTTCGTTCGTCATGTTTTAATTATTAGTATGGAGTATTTTTCAATGCCAGATTCTATCCCTATATCCTGACGGTATATTCTCACTGACTGAAGTAGAGTTTCCAATTCTTTTTCGTTTTTAGCCCCAGTATAATGTCGTCTATGTTCATCGTTAGGTGGCTGGTCTTTTCCTGCAATTTACTAAGTTTGTTTCCGCCACTGCATATCCTGTGTATGTAGTTGAGTGGCATCATCGCTCTTACAAATAGAAATGCTGATAGTGCATCTCCCTGGAATATACCTCTTTGGATCTTCACTTCAACCAAGCTTTTCTCCTACTGTCAATTCTACTCTACTGGTTGTTATTGGGGTTTTTTTTATATAATATATGACTCCCTCTGATATCTTGTACACTTTGAGACTGTTTATTATCCAACTTAGTGGTAGTTTGTCATATGGATTTTTGTAGTCAATCCAAGTCAAAGCAAGATTTTTCCATCTCTTCTTACTCTCGTTGAGAATGTGTTGATCAATATAGATTGCCTCTGGATACTTTGTTGCAAGCTTACTATTAATATCGTTTTTATTTACTCTTTGAGAGTTTTTCACATCAGTATAAGCTGATGGTGTTTCACTGAAGTTTGAGTAACAGCAAATCACCTCAAGTTACAAAGACTCTTCTCAGTGTTCAGGCCGATTTCAATAATACAGTAGTTTAGATGGTCTACGCATGTTATCTCATTTCTAAGTCCTCCAGTCCCATTATTAATCCTTTGGTGACTCTACCAAGAAGCACCAATTACAATTGGTATAAACGTCACTTTCATGTTACAGTTTTTTTCTATGCCCGAGCAAGTTCCAGATATTTATCTCTTTGATTGTTTTCAGTTTTAGTATGATCAGCCAGGACAGCAATGTCCACGATTCTGCGTGTTCTCTTTTTTGTCTGGTCGTCTCACTGCGATTAGGTGGTCCGTTTGTGTCTCAAAATCCCAGATGAGTAAATGTGTCTCATTCTCCAAGACATGTGCTGCGTTATGCATAGACTATTTGTTCGTATAGTCAAATTTAAATTTATTGCACAATTCCCAGTGAATCACCTAGCTCACTGTATCGTGGCTAGTCTTGTAGTCTTTCTGTGCGAATTTGCTGCATTCGCGTATGTGATTGATCGTATCATCTCTATCACTACATAATCTAAATTTGCTGTTTTGTTATGTCTTATTGATTCTTGCTTTTATATGACTGGATCTTATGAAGTTGTTTTGTGCTGTCCTAATGAGAAATTCAGTTTCTCGCTTAAGGTTTCCCTTTCTTAACTACGTCCATGTTTTCCCGTGTCAGATGTTGCTTTTTATTCGCTTAAAACGTCCATAGGGTAGTTTTTCTTCCCATTTTGGTTTTCTGGTTATTGTCGTTCTGTTGTTCGTGTTATCAGTATCACACACACACACACACACACACATATATATATATATATATATATATTAAGAAAAACAAAAACCTGTCACAATAGGATTATAAATTTATTCCATCCTGTTATAGGTATTGATATGAATCAGTAGCACCAAAAATAACAGGATTTCTTCAGATCAAATGGATGAAAAAAAGATCTGTTATTTTTGGTGTTATTGATTCATATCAATACCCATAACGGGATGGAAATAAATTCATAATCTTAATGTGACAGGTTTTTGTTTTTCTTAGTATATATATATATATATATGATGGAAAGAAATTTATAACCCTGATGTGACCGGTTTTTGCTTTTCTTAAAGGAATTATTGCCCTGTGATATCAGTTACATTGAGCTCTTTACCAGGAAAATTTAAATTGTAACGGTAAAATTATAAAAATCCCAAGACGGGCATTTATTTTTCGCACGTCTGAAGACGGGGCGGTCTGGCACTTGATCCCTCGTAGAAGAAGTCCTTGTTCAGAGTCCTTTCTCAGGCATATAGGAACTGGCATATTATGTGGGGGTTAATTTGGGAATAGACTGACCGCCGCTGACAAGGGGTTTAAAAATTTCTCATTACACACACACCCACCAGGCCACTAGCTCTTCCTACCCCTAGAACAATGGAAGATAGGGACCTCTAGGTTTAGATATAATAATATTAGCTATAGTAGTCGAAAATTCCGGTTTCCCGTATAATATTTTTTTAAAGGAAAGAATAGGACAATTTAAGCGAGAATAACATAAGGCGAAAGAAGCTGAAAACAAACATGAAACAGACAATGTGACAGCAAACAACACAATAAACAAATTTCAACACGTGGGAACATAAAAATATAAC
Source organism: Sepioteuthis lessoniana (assembly GCA_963585895.1). Lineage (NCBI taxonomy): Eukaryota > Metazoa > Mollusca > Cephalopoda > Myopsida > Loliginidae > Sepioteuthis > Sepioteuthis lessoniana. Next base: position 8,981,379 of record OY757910.1, read on the forward strand.
AATCTTTTTAATACACACGCGGACACCCATATTCAACGTGTCGGCTATATTATCAGCGGATAATACATAACTATAAATGTTTTTCTTCATTTTTTTCCTTTTCTTTAGTCTTTCTTTAAATTGAGGGTACATAATTGGGTGTAGGGAGAAACAGTCTTAATGTTTACTTATCTTTTCGACGGGTTCTTTCGGAGAGTATTTTCTCTTTTACGGGCTGACGGAATTTTATATATTCATAATGCTCTGGCTTAAAGGCATAGGTCCTTCTTGTCCAAGATTTTTTCCGCTTTCTTCACCCGGAGTCTTGGCTTCAGATCCCGCGTCCTCTCACGGCGACCTCATCTTCAAAACTAGTATTCTTATTCGCTATTTCCGCTGACGGCAAAAGGGGGCTATTTCCATTTTAGGATTCCAGCCAATCATCAAGCCTCTTTTCTTCCTTTCCCTGGTCACAGAATGCAAACATCTGTTGGCTTTTATTCTGCAGGCGATCTATCTCTTTTCACCTGAGTGAACTTACGGGGTACAGATAGCTTGACCCATATTTTTTTCTTCCTTCAACGGCCGGCTGAAGTTGACCTACATTCTTTATTTATCTTTTAACGATCTTTCTTTGGCAGCCTGCTAATTCAAACACGGAGGGTAGTAGAAATTCCTTATTTCTCTTCTCTCAGTCCATCGTTGAATGATATTTTGTCCTGACGAAATTATTCCCGACTCTGGTTTAACTGGACTGAATAATATATATATATATATAAGTGGGTTTCAGAATGCTTTTCATTAGTCAGACAATCAAAAAGTTCTTTATACAGACCAAATTTATTGATATACTCACTCATGAACCAATGGGTAAATTGTTGTCTGAATTACGCAAATTTAAGAATAAAACTGACCGCTCACTATGAAATCCGTTTACTAAAATCCCACGGAACAATCTTGAAATAGTATGTGTCACATTTATTTAAAGAAATCGCTATGGATTCACAGCCAGTTACCAGGAAAATTAAGAATCACCTGAAGACCTTTCAAACTTTCTTCTTTATTTTGCATACACATTGGTGCTGCTTGGTGTTTTGTTGGTCTCCTGCTTAGCCTCCCCATACACTTAATAATCGAAGGGATTGCAATGTGGGGAGTTAAGCGGCCAGTTTTTTTTAATGTGATGTCGTCACAGAAATTTTCTTACAACTAAGCCTGGGTTATGTTGCTTTTGTGGCATCTTCCGGTCCAAGACAATACAACTTCGTTCAAAGACAATACAACTTCCTCGAGGCAGTTGATGTTGACCTCTGTGTTGAGTCTGAAGACATATTGGAAGATAAATGGAGGCATAACATCACCATTGCTTGTGACCACCCGCAAACATCATAATTTTAACTGAATGTTGGGTTTTCATCAATATCTGAACATCTTGTTGGCATAGAGAAAACGCCCAATTGTTGTGAGAGTTCACTATCTGATCCTGCCAAAAATCCTTATCATCTGAGTACAAATTAAATGTTCTTTTGGAGTTGATTCTTAAGTTTATGCAAAAACTTTGAAGCAGGGTCTTGCCTCTTGTCCTTTTCTTATCTTTTTACGAGGAATAGCAAATGTATTAATGATTTATGCACTAGCTGCCAGATAAAAAGATCAGACACTCCCTTGATCATGGCTGTGAACCTGAATGACTGGCTGGGATCGTTTTCAATCATAACCTGGATCTCACCAACGAGCTACCGTACCTTTTTAATCACTACTAGACTCATCCAATTCCTTTCGAATTTCTATACTGTCCATGAATTCATACCTAAGTACTCTGAAATCTTCTTATTGGTTCTTGAACCCCAACAGCATAGCATGTCATTTATAAATTTCTGGAAGAATGAATTGTGTCATAGAGTTGGTTTCGTCAAAGTGCCCAGTTGACTGTAGTTTAATGCACAAAAGAAAAATACTGAAACGAAATAAGAACATGCAGGAAATTAATAATTTAAAATTACAATTATTCTGAGTGTGTGTATATATATATATATATAGATAGATAGGCCGAGAAAAATCGATGGAGAGTGAGATGTTTCGATAGAGCCTCATTTGAAGTTAGGTCTCGAGTTGGTTCAAACCTCACGACTCTTAGTTCCTAGTGGCCTTCCTTCTAGTAAACTTGTATTGACACATCTCTGAAAGTCTACCCCTCTCTCTCTCTCTCTCTCTCTCTCTCTCTATATATATATATATATATATATATATATATATATATCTTTCTCCCCATATATAGATATATATATACCTCTGTTTGTCTGTCTGTCTGTGTTATATTTCTCGCTCTATATATACACAGATGAATATATGTATGTATTTCATTATTAATCATAGATAACTACTTCATTTTATATAAAATTACATTTAATTTCGATCAAATTGTTGAAGCGTATGGAAAAGAGCATACAAAATAAATTGTTCCTTTCTTCTGAATCAGATGTACGAAACAAAGACGTTGTATAAACTCAATTATTCATTTAGACACAAGCCTTCCCTGATATTATACATGTTGGTAAATCAACGAACTGAGGAGCAGAAAGAAGAGAGGATATATTTAGCTGGAATGCGAATTCAACAAATACTTGCCAAGGTTTTGCACACAAAACCTTTGAATTCTTTCAAGAAATTCTTTCAATAACACGCAAGGAGTTATCCAGGATGGTTGCTGTCTGATTCGAAATTGATGTTAGTGTATTCATTAAATACGCTTTGCTAAGTTTGGTAAAAGATCAGATGTATGAGAAAAAGGGAGAATAAAAATCACTACCAATGGTTTAATTGTCTTCATATCTAAATATGATATTAGATAAAGAGCAATCACAGATTTTTTTTTAAAAAGAGATTAATTTTCATCTAAAGATTCTATGATATAGTATTTCTTGTGGAATATTTTATAATAAAAACGAATAATATTAGGTATTATTTATAATTTAACTTTACAAAATTCAAACACTGGAACCAAATAAATCAAGAGTGGTTTACTAATATATTTATTACAAAAGAGGGGTACTAAGTGTAAAGGTTATAGGCGCATGATTATAGAATCAGCGTCCGGAATAATATTCTGTACAATGCAGTCGGTGCTTTACTTTCGGCCAATATCCTTAGGAAAAGCAAAGATCCATGTTTTCCCTTGCAAAATCTAGCTAAATAGTTGGGCAGACTGGTTTCGTTGATCTCAGCAAGCCAAGCAATCTCCGAGAAAGAAAGCTGAATTCAAACTAAGTTTACTCTAAGTATTACTTGGTACCACATACTTCCGCGGTGGCTGAATACACGCACTTGCAACGGAGGTTTTTGTGTCGTGATATACTTCTTTTTTTATTTGCCTGCTACATATTCATAGTTTTGCTTAGAGTGTTTCACATTGGTTAAAAAATACATAATAATGTCTGTTTTTATAATATGATATTCCAAAAAAGATTTTTAAAAACTTCTACTATTTTGTATTTAGAATATTTTTTACAAAAAGAAAAAAAAAATGATAAGCGGTACTAATTAATGCATGATACTCTATATAATGAAAAAAATACCCCAATTTTTTTTTTTTTTTTTTTTTAGCGGGGGGGGGGGTCTACGTGATGCTATGACTTAGATATGGGACTGCCGTCTTGAAATAAGTAAGTTCATACGCCAGTGTGGCTATTAAGTTAATTTTCGGACTAATACGCTTAGGAATGGTATGAACCCCCATATCCCCTAGCTATGAGATAAATAATATAGCAGCTGTTCAACCAGAATTGCTTTGCCATTAAATATGTCATGGTAATTGATACGCTAAAAAAAAAAAAAGATACCAAACAGAACCCCTAATTTTACTATAGAAGCGCATTGAATATAAGTTGCTTGTCGATATTTTCAGAGAAATGCGAGTGTAACTGTAATTGCTAAAAAGAGAATTATTCCCAGTTATGTGTTAAATCGTATCACTGCTATTCTTCTCCAAGGATGGCGTTGATATTAAATACCTCACTACGAATGATGTGCCATTTCTTAAAAACCAAACCAAGAATAACTTTAATCTTGCCGGTAAAAGGCATGTTCTTTCACAAGTGTCTGTTGTTTCCTATCGACCTGTTTTATGTCTATGATATATCAGGTAAAACCTCGACGCATATTTGGCTTGCACCTAAATCTAAACGTGCAGCTCTACCAGATTCTGCTATTTTATATGTAAATAAACCAATTGATTTTTCAAAAATATCTTTCAGAACAATTGTCACATGTTAAATGATAAATTTAAAAGGAAACGTTTTTCGTCATTGTTGTCATGACCGAATTTCGTAGTAACTAAGTCAGGGTCATTGAACACACTTATTAGAGATCCATTATTATTATTCAGATTTTTTAGATCACTTCTGAGGGGTACACATTTTGATTTCTTTTTTTTAAAATTCGTTTGCGTGTGTGAGACTTACATTTTGCCAATTGTGCAGATAATAACGTTACGGAGGGATGCATTTACGTAAAGGCACACTATAACATTGACGGGAATTTTCTCGCTGTATTGTTTGCTTCTGTAGAATTTATTTAAACCTCTGAAGGCGGGTTATTTTAAAAAGGATTTGTTTGGGAATTTTTGCGACAGTAAGTTACATGAATTTTCTTTCCTTTATGACATTACATCAACTTAAATATAACACTTCCAATTTTGTATGTGCCCTGTCAGCGGGACTTAAAATACTCTTAAGAATTATTCGTATTCTATAAGATTGAGAGCTAAATGATGCTGTTCCAGATAGAAAATCGAAACTAGTATGGTTTGAACATTCTCTCCGGGATTGGATTATTCCAACGTAAGTGAAATTAGTACGAAAAGGTCTCGGTTTGGTTTGTTTTTTTGTTTTTTTTGTTTAATGGCATATCGATTTTAGTGAGATATCTTATTCCAAAGCCATCTTTGTAGAAGAATTGGCTTGGTTTGGTTTTATGGCACATTAACCATTGTATGTTAGTAATGTCAAATCCATTTATAAAAAAAATAAACAGTTCTATTTAAAACAGTTCCATTTCAAACAATTCAGTTTATCATAAGTACGCAGTTTAAATGTCAAACCAGTCTTATTTCAAGCAATTTAGTTTAACATAAAGACACAGTTTAGTTCTATTTAACCCATAGATAGGACCCTAACAGGTGCTACCAGTCCGGGCCAAAGTGGACCTGGGTGCGATGGCAATGAAGGGGTAGTCCATTTTCTTAAAAGCTCGAGCATCACTGAAACCTCACCATCGAATTGCTGTGTCATATACAGGACACTCGTTATGGGAGGGGCTTACCTTCGTGCAGAGAAGTAGCCAGTGTATTTTACAGGCCCTGTCTACTAGCAAACATTTTAGAAGAGCAGTGATACTATTTAATCCAAGTCTGCAAAAAAGTCTCGGTTTAGCAATTACAGTTTCAGCAATCATGAAAAAGAAACGCTTCATCAACAAACGTTTAGTGAGCTCCTGTCGAACCTTTGGACATAACCAATTGTACCTGAAAAGATTGTATAACATTAGCAAAATAGAACTACCATTCCCACGACACAACGTTGACTTGAACGACGTAGATTTCAGTCTTAAATAGAGGATGGTAATTCTGCTTACCTCTCTTTCTCTCTCTCTCACACACACTCTCTCTTGTTCCTTTGTCTCTTTCCCACTCTCTGTCTTTCTCTCTCTTCATATATATATATGTGTGTGTGTGTGTGTGTGTGTGCTAAAGAAATTGTTGGTTTTCCATCTTCTATAAAGGAAAGGAGAAAGGAAAAAACAGGATGAAGGAGTCTGATTAGAATTTCATAACGAGTGAAATTATATTGCTCTATATTTTATACAGCTACACAAAATGTAAAATATTCGATTTAGTAAAACTGACTGATTCAATACAAAAGTCCATTTTGACGCTATACCATTCTATAAATCAATTCTGTCGCTTAAATATATATATATATATATATATATATATATATATATATATATATATATATATATACGTGAAACTTTTCAGTTGGATGAGGAATATATCCCAGTTGCATATTAGGTCGTAAATCACGTTTATATAAATTTGGTCATTTAAATTTATTTCTCATATTAAAATATCTCTATCATGTGCCTTTTTTGCTTTGCGAACAAGTAATAATAATGATCTTTTTTTTCTTTGTAGATTATTCTATAAGTACTTTGTTTTTGGTCGGTCATACTTTAGATTTTCCTCTTGAATTTAGGCATCATAGTCAACCAAAAGAAAATTGAAAACACAATTTCTTATTTGTTACATTTGTTGCATCTTTTATAAACAATTTCAATCTCGTACCTTCCTATCAACTTGCCCTTGCCCTCCCTTCACTAAGCCATTATGTTCCTCACATTCTCATGAAATTGTCAATTAAATAAACTGGCCTGATGGATGAAGCAGAAATTCAGCAGGAGAGACACTTGGAAGATAAATATTTTGAAAATTGTACGAACCATAGGTTGCAGAGTTTGAAAACAATATATCGACCCTAAATACGAAAAAATACTGGTTCAAATTCACGGAAGATTACCAAAACGGAATACAACACAATCCGTGTTCAGGCCTAAGGTTATACTTTCCGAGACACCGTAGTAAAATAAAAGTAAGTTAGAAAACATCCTGCGAAACTCTGGGTCCATAAAACGGAAAATTTTCATTTCTCACTCGTGATGTTCAAGTTCTTTCAGTATAAGTTAAGCTGAATAATCTACTTATAAATAAAACATTGTTTTACTTTATATATGTTTTGGCCCTGGAAAGGGTCACTAATTAAAACGCAAACACGGATATCTGATAACAGTTTATATTACACTAGAAAGATGGAGTTACATAGAAAAGGTAAGAAGTCTCGTAATGTTCGGATAACACCGATATTGATCTGTCTCTGGCAGCGAAATCTCTCAGTACTAATAACGGTGAGAAGAGTCCATTATGGTAAGAAGAGTAAGGCTCCCACAACAATATATATATATATATATATATATATATATATATATATATATATTGTCATACACAGACAGACTGTTTCGTTGTATCACAACTCTTCTGTGTGGGTAGATTCGCAAGACGCTCCATGATAGGATCGAAACCGAACTAAGTTTATGCTAGACGTGGTATCTAACCACTCAATCAATTCGGTGACATACGTCAGCTCAGGAATTATAACGTATATGAATTAGCTTTCGTTTGTTTACATTTTGCGCTATCGGATACCAGAGTGCTCAATTCGTCTTAATAAGGTAGTCAGAGAAGTTGAGCATTCTGTCAACGCGAAAAGTTCGGCTTTTTTGAATACTATACAATTATCAGGGGCAATGTTAATATGGATTGCACATATAACGTAAAAAATAAAATGAAAACAAAGAGAAAAAAATATTTGCTTTCTATTACCACTAGTAGAGTTTTCTTCTTTTCAAAACTTTGTGACATAGTGTTCGAAATTCATTCATAAGCGCAAGGGATTATATATATATATATATATATATATATATATATATATATATATATATATATATATATATATATATACCAACCCCTCCGATGGGGCAGGATATGACACAAGGTCAATTTTTAAGCTGAGTTTAACAGGTTTGAATTCAGAGTTTTCCTTCTCCTAGACTAGTTGCCTCACCAAGGCTGAAGAACCCAGTCTGTCCTACTATTTACTCATAGCTGGAGGGTGAATAATTGGATTCCTAACTTTCCCAAGGGTATTAGTGCTATGTGAAATGCAATCAGTCTCGTCCAGGATTTGAACTCGTGTCGCCGTGTTCATTTCCTACGACAATAACCATTACACCATTATATTTGATATATATATATCTACCAATTTCAACCTAAAATCAAGACACTTGTCTCGAAAATTGAATGGATCTTAATAAAATTAAATAGACAGAATGTGTCTTTATTATTTAATCAAATATACTTTAAGGAAAGACTTTTGCCCAACTGCACACACACACACACACACGCACACACACACACACACACACACACATATATATATATATATATATATATATATATATATATATATATATATATCCATGTCCATGGTGCTTAAAATACCCTAGCTGTATCTCCTACGTAGGAGTAAGGAAACCCTTCAAAAAAGGTGTCTTGTGTACAGAACCAAACTGCTTTTGATGATGATATCTTGTTGATGTTGATTACGTATTTGTTGCCTTCAATCAAAGGTCTTCTCTCTCACGGTGGGGTAGAACTGATGAGCACCCCATTTAGATATTAAATACATTTTTGAAATGTATTCTTATTCTATGGAGAGAGATCATATAGCATCTTGCCACACGCGCTGGACATCAATATCTTAGTGAGATAATACTCTTTTCGCACTATTCACTTTCGGATGAATACTATTTGGAAAGGTATAATCTCCCACTATCCCTCCAGCTATTTCCTAAATAGCTCCAGTTGTGTATTTCCGTTAGGAAGATTTGGGCATTAAATAACCCACGAAGATTGATTTGTCATTAAAAAGAAACCGAGTCGTACTTGCTAGAACAGTGTGCAAAAAATCCTCTTAAGAAACAATTACACAAATCTAAATATGACCATACATTTGAAGAAATTCAATGGCCACTAAACTAAAAATAATTCCAGACGAGTTGACCTGGTATTAAAATCAATCGATCAATCAATCTTATATACTACAGTCAGAATAACAATGTCCACTATTTAATAAATTTTAAAACAACAGTATATTTTGCAAAAAAATGAAGGTAAGCAAACCATGAATAGTTCACATTGTTAGGAAAATTAAAACGAAAAATACAGAATCGAACAATTAAAAAAAGTAAAATTGTTATCTCTCTAGTTGGTGCATTACAAGTCCGATCCTCAGGAAAAATTCGTCTAACCACGTCTCTTGGTTAACATATTTATTGCACGCTCCAATAGCAAAAGCGATAATTTTTTTTTTAAATAAATAAGATCATGGGAAATGAATTAGGTCACCTGATATAATCTGGTACCAAATTACAAGACAAGTGGTTTTATTCATTGTTTCATGTTGATAACGACTCATTTTTTTTTTTTTAGAAAAAAATATTAAGATAAGGAAAACATGATGTTAAATTTTTGTTGTTATCGAAATATATTGTGTATAAGCTCTTTAATAATAACTGTTTAAATACAGGTTTCTTTTATTTTTTTCCTTTATACTTCTCAAAATATTTAAGCATGTGATAATTTTTCGGGACTTTTATTACTAAACAAAGATTTGTGATTATTAATTATATCGTTCTTCCTATTATCTCTCAGTCGATCCAATGTAAACCATATCGGGTTTGTTATTATTGGATACAATAACGTAACAATAATTATAATAACAATAATAATGATAATAATTGACATTCCAAAACAAATAAAGAACATTTTACCTGAAAATAGGGGGAGAGTACACGGGGGCGAATCCAACAACCGGGTGTAAAAGTGGCAAAACAGTTTCGGGATAAAATAGGCGAACAGAGAAAACATAATAGAAAATCCGAATGGATAAATAACATGGGGAAAAAGTTATAAGGACACAAAGGACTTAAGGCAACACTCAAAAAGTATCTAATTGGAAAACGCTCGGTCATGACGGCATACATAGATTCTGGTTTTAAAATTACCTTCCATACATGACAGACTGGCTATCAAAAGGAATAAACGCCTGGAAGAAACGGACATATCCAAATGAATAACGATCTAACAAGACTCCCGAAAAGGGACTGCCTCCAACAACAACTGACCCGTAAGTAGAATATACTAACAACACAAATTAGAGATGAAATTTAGAATTTGCTCATGAAGCGCAGACTTTTTCTTGATAAACAGAAAGGATGCCAAAAAAAAAAAACACTAGTAACAGAAGATTTTTTATACATTGATCAACACATACCAAAGAAGAGCAAGACGAGACGAAAAATGACATAGACTGAATATAAAAAGGCTAATATAAAAGATAACCGACAAAGTCATAAGGTATATCGAGAATACCATGAAAACCCGGAGAGTAAAATGGACAGCAAGAGGAAAAAGTATAGCTGAGGTGAATATACAAGGGTATATTCCAGGGAGATTTAGGAAAATCCCATGTGGATAGAAACTTCCTAAATCGCCGGGGGGTGTCCTTGTGGTGTAATGGTTAAAGCGATGGACTGCGGAATCTTAGTAAGCGAGTTCGCACTCCAGTCGCCTTATTACGTTCACTTTCGGGCAAATACCCTTGGGAAAAGTATGAACCCCCTATCCCCCCAGCTATGAGTTAAATAGTACCACTACTGTTATTCTAGTAGAATCATTTGGCATTAAATAACCTACAAAGGTTGATATGCCATTAAAAACAAACCAAACCAAACCTAAATCACCAATAAACTCAACCACCGAATGTACATGGGCGACATAAAACTGTTTGCCAAAATTTTAAATAAAATTGAAGACATTAATACAGGCATTGTGAATATACAGTCAGGACATAGGGATGTATCTTCGCATAGTAAAATGTGCCTTGTTAACAATTAATAGCGGGATACGACAAATCACGGAAAGTGTCGAACTACCAAATCAAGAAAAAATCATAAAACTCGGAGAAAACAAAACTTACAAGTTCTCGAGAATATTAGAACCTGACACCATCAAACACGGGGAGATGAAAGAAAAAGTTAAAAACAGTATCTTGGGAGAACAAAAAATTACGAGAAACCAAACTATATAGCAAAAATTTCATCAACGGTATAAACCAGGGTGGTCTCTCTTTCAATATATTCGGGACCATTCTTGAAATGGACGAGGGAAGATTTCAAACAAATGGACCAGTAGATAAATTACGATGCATGTGGCCTACACCCCAGAAGTGAAATATACTATATATACACACATGAAACTCAAGTCCCCTTTGAAGTAATCTCTTCCGGCTGTAATGCACTTGTTGTACCTTCCAACAACTTCTGGAAGGCCCCATGGAAGTCCTCTTGTGTGAGAATGTCAATGACCTTCGTCACAGCCTCATACGTATGCATACGATAAGTTTCGTGACTTTTTTTTTCGTATGGGCATTTAAAATTGGTGTAGACTCTTGACAATTCAGTTATACATCTTATGAGATGACTGACCAATTTTTATGATTTCAGGATAAAATGAACATCTTAAGTAACAATTGGAATAAACCCTACTAAAGCTTGATTTTCACAGCTGGTGAATTTTTAAAATGCAATCTGGACTTGAGGACATTTTAGAAGTACGATATGCAATAAAATTCTGTTTTCAACTTGGAAAAAATCCACAGAAACGTATGGAATGCTTCAGACTGCTTTTGAAGTATCTTGCATGAATCGAGCATCAGTTTTTGAGAGGCATAAGAGATTCAAAGAAGGCAGGGAGTCTGTGAGGGATGATAAGAGATGTGGGAGGAGTAAGAAAGTCAATACACCAGAGTTTATTGGCCAAAAGGGTTAGGGTTAGGGTTACTATGTTGAGGGTTTAAGGGAGTTCGAGAAGAGATTCGGTCGGAAAAGGCCAGCACTCTTCAAATCGGGTCATTTGCATTTCCACGAGGACAATGCACCAGTCCACAATTCCATCCGTGTCACAGATTATTTGACCAAGACGGGCATCAAGACAGTCCCTAACCCTTCCTTATCGTCCAGACCTTGCTCCCAGTGACTTTTGGTTATTCCCTAAGCTCAGAGGCTGCTGTTATGAGACAATTGAGGATATGAAAGAGGCTCTGACGAAGGTCATTGACACGCTCACACAAGAGGACTTCAGTCGTGCCTTCCAGAAGTTGTTGGAACGGTACAACGAGTGCATTACAGCCGGAGGAGGTTGCTTCGAAGGGGACTAGAGTTTCATGTGTATACTATCAATAAAAGTGCCCATACGAAAAAAGTCTGGAAATTTATTTAATGATTCTCGTAAAAAGTATTTCTTCAAATAGTGTCCCAGAATAACACCATGAGGATCAACTGTGTTAAAACGAAATAGGTCAGATACAATAGAGTAGCAAGAGTCATGGGATGATAGAAATGATATAATTAATTGCATTAGACAGGAATACAGTAAATTAGTGCAAAAAATACATGACTAGACACGACTTTAGTGGAGAAGGTGATTCACAGAGAATTGTGCAAGAAACTGAAATCTGTCTATACCGCCATATGGTATACACACTAACCAGAATCTTTCCAGGAAAAAGAGACGGAAAACATTCACAGAGATTTTGGAATCCCGGCAAAAAAACCAGACCTAGTGATAGTTAAGAAAAAATACGGACTTGCCAAATAGTGGCCTTTACCGACCGGCTGACCACAGAGTAAAAAAATTTTAAAAAGTGACACATAGTTAGATTTTGGCCGGGAACTAAAAAAGTTATGGAACATGAAGGTGACAGTGATACCAACTGTAATTGATGCACTTGGAACGATCTGCAAAGGCTTGGTAAGAGAGTTAAAGAATTTGGAAATCGAAGGGCAAGCAAAGACTATCCAAACTACTGCATAGATGATGTCGGCCAGAATACTGAGAAAAATCCTGGAGACCTGTGGGAACTTACTGCCATTCAGACTCCTGGGATAACCGTCAACTAATGCTGATGGGAAAACCTTGCAAGGAGTAATATGATGTCACATTAAACCTATTACCCACCTCGTTATTGTAGGCGTCCAGGAAATGATTAAGAAAATACTGATAAACATATGAAAAAGATACCAGGCAGTTCTAGCCGGTATGAAATAGAGAGAAATGCTCTTTGCTAAACTGTCCCGCTATTTAGTTGAGTATTATCAATGTGAGTGAAATATATCACCCAAATAGGGCTTAAAATCGTAAATACATAAAATATTTATATTCAAAGTCTTCCCTCACCCTAGGTCTTGGGTAAAGACGCAGAGAAGGTTGTAAGAAAGAGATAATAATAATAATAATAATAATAATAATAATAATAATAATAATAATAATAATAATAATAATAATTACTCTACATACATCAATACATCCTAAATGAGAGCAAGACAAGACGGAAAAATTTAGCTATGGCCTGGATTGACTAAAAAAGGGATATGATATTGTTCCACAAACACACTGCCTCAAAATGTACAAAATATCACATGAAGTCATAAACTTCATCAAAAAGACCATGCATACCTGGAGAGTGGAACTGACAGCAGGAGGAAGAAGTTCAGCTGAAACAAATATCCAAAGAGGGATTTTCCAAGGAGATGCACTATCTCCCTTACTATTCATAATAGCCATGATGACACTTAACCACATACTCAGGAAATGCACAGCCGGATACTCACTCAGCAGATCGCAAGAGAAGATCAATCACCTAATGTAAATGGATGACAATAAACTATTTGCAAAATATGAAAAAGAACTGGAAACTCTCAGACACGCCGTTCGAATATAGAGTCAGGACATAGGAATGGAATTTAGCATTGAAAAATGTGCCATGCTCATCATGAAAAGTGGCAAACGACATATGACTGACGGAATGGAACTACCAAATCACGACAAAATTAGAACGCTCGGAGAAAATGAAACCTGCAAATACTTGGGTATCTCGGAGGCTCAGGAGAACTAGAAAACTACTCGAGACATAACTGTCCAGCAGAAACCTTATTAAAGGAATAAATACCTGGGCTGTGCCCCACATTAGATATTCGGGACCCTTCCTCAAGTGGACCAGAGATAAATTAAAACAAATGGATCAAAGAACAAGAAAACTAATGACCATGCATAAGACATTATATCCCAGAGACGACGTTGACAGACTATATATACCAAGAAAAGAAGGAGGAAGAGGACTCACCAGCATCGAAGACAGACTTGACGCATCCATTCACTGGCTTGAAGACTACATAGAATAAAACGAACGAGGACTGGTTACAGCCATGAGAAACGATACGGACAACACGATAGACGATAGAATGACAGCAACTAAGAAACAAAAATGGGAGAAAAAAAACTCTATGTCCGCTTTAGGCGACTAATAAACATCTCACACCAGAAAACCTGGACCTGGCTAAGAAAAGGAAACCTTAAGAGAGAAACGGAATCTCTCCTAATAACAGCACAGTACAACGCCATAAGGACCAATCATATCAAAGCGAGAAAAGATAAGACGCAACTAAACAGTAAATGTAGGGTATGCAGTGACAGATACGAAACGACCAATCATATAATAAACGAATGCAGTAAATTAGCACAGAAGGAGTATAAGGCTAGACATGACTGGGCCGGTAAGGTGATCCACTGGGAAATGTGCAAGAAATGTAAATTTGACTAGACTAACAAATGGTATATGCTCAACCCAGGACCTGTCCTAGAAAATGACAAGCATAAACTCCTATGGGACTTTAAGATACAAACGGATCACCTAATCGCGGCCAGAAGACCACACCTTATAATAAACAACAAAAAAGAGAATTTACAAAATTGTCGACTTTGCTGTCCCGTCGGACCACAGAATAAATCTGAAGGAAATGGAAAAGAAGGATAAGTACCTCGACCTAGCTAGAGATTTGAAAAAGCTGCGAAACATGAAAGTAACGATTGTGCCAATTGTGATTGGTGCTTTAGGCACAATAACTTAAGGATTGCTAAAAGGCCTGGAGGACTTGGAAGTTGGCAGACGGGTAGAGACTATCCAAATGACAGCACTGCTGAGAACGGCCAGAATCCTGAGACGAGTCCCGGAGACCTGAGGAGACTCGCTGTCACTCGACTTCAATGAAAAACCTTCAGCAAACACTGATGTGAAAAACTCTAAAGGAGTAAATAATTATAAGCAAATGCTTCAAATAACCACAGAAAGAGTATAAGACTAGACACGACAGGGTCGGCAAGGTGATCCACTGAGAGAAGTGCAAGAAATTGAAATTTGACCATACGAACAAATGGTATATGCACAACCTAGCACCTGTCCTAGAAAATGACAAGCATAAACTCCTATGGGACTTTAACATACAAACGGATCACATAATCCCGGCCAGAAGACCAGACTTAATAATAATCAACAAAAAAAAAAAAAGAGAACATGCAAAATAGTCGATTTTGCTGTTCCGGCTGACCACAGAATAAAATTGAAAGAATGTGAAAAGAAAGATAAGTACTTCGACCTAGCTAGGGAATTAAAAAAAAACAACTGTGGAACATGCAGGTGACAATTATACCAATTGCAATTGGTGCATCTGGAACAGTAACTAAAGTATTACAAAAGGGACTGGAGGAATTGGAAATTGGTGGACGGGTAGAGACCATCCAACCGACAGCATTATTGAAAATGGCCAGAATACTGAGAAAAGTCCTGGAGACTTGAGGAGACTTGATGTCACTCAGATTCCAGTGAAAAACCATCGGCTAATGCTGATGTGAAAAGCTCTAATGAGTGAATAATAATAATAATAATAATAATAATAATAATAATAATAAGAAGAAGAAGAAGAAGAAGAAGAAGAAGAAGAAGAAGAAGAAGAAGACAATTTGTTTCGCTATGTGATCTGCTTCATCAGAAATAGAATTTCGTCTTTGCAAAAACAAAGTTGATGTGACAAGAAGGAGGGAGTTGTGTTGCTTATTATTTATTTATTTATTTATTCGTTTAATATTGATTTATTTTTCTGTCACCCTTGTCTTATGTTGACTTCGTTTATCCTAAGTATAATTTCAGTTCAAAAGAAGATATCCTCATAGGCAGACATGTCAGTTTTATCTTCCGTATTGTTTTCCTTGTGAAATCGTGATAATAGTAACATTTGAAATAAATAGAGAAATGATGGTAAGAGTTAAACGATGTATATGTCCCAATATATAATTAATAAAAAGAAAGTTAATGAAAATTTGCAATATTTCAATACTAGATAATATTTTGTGTGTGTATGCGATTATATAAACTCGAGTCAAAGTATATTATGTGTTATTATGTATGTGGAAGTCTAAGCGTAAATTCAGCAGAAAGGAATGTTAAATTAGCGAGAGAAGTTCTATCGTAAAAGTAAACAAACAAACAAAAAAAAAGATATATTTTTGTTTGTATAAATAAACAAGCGCAATTGAAATTAAACATATTCTAAAGGAATTCTTTAGAAAGTAAGTGAAATTCACTCAACATAAGTAATATGAGCTGCATTAGAAGATGCTTTTATGCATAATAAATATTTATTTTGCTGCTTTCATTTTGAGATTTAGATAAACTCCAAATTAAATAAAAAGTGGATTAATGTATATGCAATTCTAATTGGTTAAAAGATGGATTTTTAATAATCTAAGAAGGAAAATATTTCTTAAATCATTTTGAGTTTTGATCCTTTTGCGAGGCAATTCAAATACCATCATTAGCGAAACTTAAAGAAAACGTAGCCTCTCAAACGAAAGCGCTGAGGGATCAATACATAAAGATATACGTAAAAAGCGAAGGTAAATATGAATTTACCCAACTTCGTGTAATGTGAAGAATGTGACAGAGGGTCACATTTATAAGTGAATATAACTGCTTCGAATTCAGTTTTCTTTCTTTTACATAAGTTGCCTTATTAATTCTTAAGAATCCACGCTCTCCTATTGTCTACCCCAATACATGGACAGACGGACAGGATTTTACAAATGCAGACTTGACTAGAGTCCGTGCTTAATGATAAGAAAGAATATTTATTATGTCTAGTTTATTGATCGATTCATCGTCTTACAACAATCACAAACGTTAACCAGTTTGGGATGACCATTTGGTTTTAGACGCTTGCTTTTAGAACAACGGTCTATATTTTCCTCTCCCCCCTCTCTCTCTCTTTCTCTCTCTCACACACACACGCACACATATCTATACACACTCATACACATATTCATTTTAACAGAGATTATTTACCTGACCGCCTGTAACCGAAATTATGACGCCACCATCGTCACAATTCCCTCAGTTATTAACGTTGTATTCTGGATGATTATCAAAAAATGATTATCTAATCTTAATTATTATCTTTATTATCAACGATGTCCCTACTAAAGCCTTGCTGAGTTAGATTTGCTTCCAAACAACCCATCTTATCCATGAATTTAAAATCCTGAAAAAAAACCCAAACGATTTTCATAGCACATGGTGTGCATAATAGCCATCATGGTTTTAACAAACCCGGTTTAATAAATAATAAATTCACTGTTGATTTCTAATATTGTTGTTTTATTCACAAACACGAAAATAAAACTTATGTAAATTTTATATAGAAATTATGTTATCAACAATAAGTGATAATTTTTTACGAGTGTTCTTATTGAGTTTCGTTTTGTCTTTCTAATTCATCATATTTCATTAAATTAGAATTTAAATACTTGCTCCCGGTGAGAGCTTATTTTTCTTGTAATAATAAAGTAGAATATATACTACTTTAGCTTGCCTGACCAGACGAAGGAAAATTGTTTTTTTTTAGGCAAATATGCTGTGGACTAACATTTATCTAATGCCTAGTACACCACATACTACACACTGATCCTAGACAGAAATTGACCAATACCTAAATAACCCGGTTATTTTAAGGAAAATATGCTAGTTTTAAGAATAGATTTTATGATGGCTGATTCGAAACAGCCATTTGGTGAGTTGCATATACAGACGGAAAAATAAAATAAAAATTGATTTCCTTCCTACGAAACACTCCCCGGCCAAAAGCAGTCAGTCTGACAATTATCGATTTGTTGACGTGTCAGTAAACAGTCAATCACCCAAAGCGCAGGCTTTTAATTGCTTCTTATAAATACTTAATCGTTTAACAAACCTTTTAATGTTTCTTGACATATTGCCACTCTTGAGAGATTTACAGCATTATAGAATTAGTCACAAGCTTATCAATGCAACAACTTTCTTGAGTAATGGCACAAAATGTTTTATCTTTCTAATCACTTTCTTTATACAAGTAAATATTCTCGAAATATCCCCGCGTAAACGAAAAAAAAAAAAAATGGATTACCAGAAGTGAAAAAGACTGGAATGGAAGCACAACTATAAATATAAACATATCTCTTTCTCTCTCTCTCTCTCTTTCTCTCTCTCTCTCCCCTTCTCTCTGTATATGTTTTATATATAATGCTCTCTCTCTTTCCCTCTATCTCTATATATGTGGATATATATTGCTCTATCTCCGTAACTTTTCCTCTCTCTATATGTATGTATATATATAATGCTCTGTCTCTCTCTCTCTCTCTCCATCATTCTCTCTCTCTTCTTCTCTTCTTCTCTCCCTCTCTCTCTCTGCATATTTTTATATAATGCTCTCTCTCTCTCTCTCTCTCTTCCTCTCTCTCGATATATATGAATATATATATATAATGCTCTGTCTTTCTCTCAATCTTTCTCTCTCTCTCTTCCTGTATATGTTTTATAAATAATGCTCTCTCTCTTTCCCTCTCTCTCTATATATGTGTATATATAATGCTCTCTCTCTCTCTCTTCCTCTCTCTCTATATATATGTATATATATAATGCTCTGTCTCTCTCCCTCAAACCATCTCTCAATCTCTCTGTCTCTCTCTCTCTCTCTTTATATGTTTTATATATAATGCTCTCCCTATTTCTCTCTCTCTCTCTATATATATATATATATATATAATTCTCTGTCTCTCTGTCTCTCTCTCTCTCTCTCCCCATCTTTCTCTCTCTCTCTCTCCCCATCTTTCTCTCTCTCTCTCTCTATATATATATATATATAACGCCATATCAAAATATTTCTTTGCGAATAATACCCTTTAACAATGTAGCACCTGTTGCCTAGAGAAGTGATGATTACTAACATGTCATTTTATCGCTGACCATTAGACCCTATGAAGTCCATCAATTTAATCAATTTGTAATAGTTTTGGTATATTTGTGGATATTTCTAGCAACATGTACATAGATTTTGTGTGTGTACGAAAAGTGATCTTAGCAGAGAAATAAACACTCTCCTGTTAGGTGACTCAATTGACACTTATACTCATGAGTGACCTTATGCATTTAGTGACCATATTATTCACCATAATCATTCAGTCAGGTTTCTTTCAAAATTGCACATATCTTCATTTAAATTATATGAATGTTTAAGAATGTTGTTGGTTATGATTTCTGAAATATAAGTATAACTCGGGAAACACATGAAGTGTTTAGTAGATATGATCTAAATCAGAAGGTTGGTGCATATCTGAATATTTTTGATGTGACAACACACTACTACATTTCGTAAAACTAGAGAAATAATTCAGATTTATGTCGGTGCAGGTAAGTCCCATACCGAAGCGAGAGTGGTGCAACTAATGGAAAAATGGAAAAAAAAAAATCTGATGGCTGTACAGTCATAAAATCTCTACAAAAAAAGTATGACCCCTTAGAAAATCGATGAAGACAACATACTTACTTCCTGAGGACTCCCCTTTACTATGCATCTCAGAAGAATTGGTGTGCAGAATGAAAGAGGAGCAGGGACAGTGAAGAAGTTGACCCACGTCATCCAAAAACCGAAAACCACTGATGAACAAGTTGATGCTGTTCACCATATGTTTTGGAATAATTGTAAAACATGGAAATAAGAGGACAAGTGGAGACAATCAAGAATGCAAAATTTACAAGGTCGACTAGGATACTGAGACGTGTCCAGGAGACTTGAAGACACTTGCTGTCACTTAGACTCTAGTGAGAAAACATCGGCTAATGCTGGTGTGAAAAACTCGAAAAGGGCTGAAATGATAATAATGATTGTAATACATTTTCATAGTCTTGAAATATTCTCATGTAATAAGTTTTAAACAAATAGTCTGTAACAAAAATACCTTTATATATATTGGCCATGTGTGGTTACCAATAATACTTAAGGACATGATCCTGGTAGAGGATCAATATTTGGTCCTGTAACCGAGTGCTCAAATTACTTGTAATACGCCAGTTCGGCCCTTACTGGGCTAGACGGGCTGTCAAACAGGGCCAATCAGATTAACTGATTGGTCGTGTCAAGCCCAAGTACATGTATGTTTTGTCTCCGCCGTATTCATCAATTTGCACTTTGGACAAACAAAGACCTAACCCATATTTGGGTGCAAGGAGATTGTGGTTGAGGGTCATTTGCGCTAGGAGAATTCGAATTTGAGAAACTGCTAAATTACCCGGTGATTAGCAACGTTTACTGAAAACCTACTCCCAGTTTGAGTATACTAGAAGTCTCATCCAAGGCGAATAGGTTTCCTCCTTGGTACATTCCCAACACAAGTTGGACTCTGTGATGGGTGGAGGATCACAGGACAAGCGAAAAATAAACATCATTTATGGCTTCTTTTAATAAAAAACAAAAAGTAATTTATCCAAATCAGACTCTGAGATGAGGCAGCTGACTCTCCAGATTCATTGTCATTGAATATTTGGAGGAGGTCTATCTGGTTAAATTCTTCTCTTTCTTAACAGAAAAGGTTATCATAACGAGAGCTACCCAGCAAAATGTAAAGAAAAAACAGAATGGAAACTTGCTTGTCAAAGAGGCGTTAGTTCTGATTCAGTCTACACAGTTTTATCTCGTCAATGAGGTAGCTGTCTGCATGATGGGTCCTAATAATGCTGATGCCAGAAAACAAAACCAAAAGAAATGACCTCTTCAGGACACTTCAGACTCGATTTCGGGCAAATACTTTAAATTTCCACTGCAAGTTAAAGATGGATTAAGCACTTTGAAATCGATTAAAAGATTCAAAGCAAACTGTTGAAACACAGAGATTCTCCACATCCGAAGAAGTTCGAGCAGGTAGCGTATTTTTCAAAAGGCATAATTATGATAGATTATCTGGAAAAGGTAAAATCTATTAGCGGGCAGTTCTATGAATAAGAATAAGGACAACAGTAGGAAGTAAGAAAATCGATGCGCAGAAGAAGAGTAAAGGCAGATTTTCTCTTGATCCTGGAAAGCGCACTCATTATCCCTGTCCAGGTTGCAGCTGCTGGAGCAGCCAAGAAAACCTTTAATCCCCATATCCCTAACTGACCAGAATTAGATCCATTTGACTTTTTCCTGTTTCCCAAACATAAATCTCACCTGCGCAGTCGCCATTTTATAAACAATGATGAGGCCATGTGTGCTATGTAGGTGTTTTTTGGAGGAAGAACATGCTACCTTCTTCCTTGTTGAGTATGCAATCCTTGAGCATCGTTGGATCAAGTCATTGATTTTAAAGAGGCTTGTATGAAAAAATAGTGAAAAATATTTTATTTGGTCAGGCTTAAGACTTATTAAATAACCTTCATATATACAGTGTATCACAAAAGTGAGTACAACCCTCACATTTCTGCAGATATTTAAGTATATCTCTTCATGGGACAACATTGACAAAATTACACTTTGACACAATGAAAAATAGTCTGTGTGCAGCTTAAATAGCAGAGTTAATTTATTTTCCCCACAAAATAACTCCAAATATAACCATGGGTAGGTATTATGCCACGCATTTATCTTTTGATATTCTTGTTATTTTGCTACCAGGAAGTTTTTCACTCCAGTCGTTGTAAGTGTTTTTCTCTGAAATCGGAGTTACTGCTAATCTCAACAGGTATCCAAAACTTTTTATATATTCCTTTTGCACTGATTTGCTTCATTTATTTCTTATGTGATTATCCATTTTATTTTTCTCCTCACATTGCCAACACTCGTTATTCTTTTACGTACTATTGATTTTTATTTTATTTTACAAAATTAGACTGTTTGGCATTATTTTCTGCTGCTATTAAGAGATTGATTTTTTTTTCCTTTATGATCCCATTTCTTTGCCATATTCAGGTCATCTCGTATGTAATTTCCTTAGTTTGTCACTTGTACTATGTGTACAGTTGTTTTGTTTCCAAATTTTATATTCACTATTTTTTCTGTGTTGTTTTCCTTTTTGTTCTTAATGGTATTTCTGTTTTTATCGCGATTAATATCAACCGAAATTAATTTATCTATTTACAATTTCGTATAAACTTCAAGACTCTGTATTTGTATATCTTGATAATCAGTTTGGTATTGTCCGTGTACATTAAATGGTTCATATTTTCTTGTAAATTACTGAGTTTTTTTTTTTTCGAGCTGTGTCATCACTATTACAAATACTAATGGTGATAGTCATCTCCCTGGAATATACCTCTTTGGATCTTTTCTTCTACTAAGCTTTTTTCTCCGGCTGTCAATTCCACTCTCTAGGTTTCCATTGCCCTCTCGGTAAAGTGTAGGATGTCGTCGGGTATTTGATACATTTTGAGACAATGTAATATTAACCTATCGGGGACCATATCGTAATTTGTGTGTAGTCAATCCACGTCATGGCTAGATTTTTCCCTCTCAATTCACTCTCGTTGAGTATGTGTTGTTCTATATACAGTAGACATCCTGTGCCTCTGGTTCCATAGCGGCATCCTTTCTGTTCCTCGAGGAAGAGCCCGTGGCTTATCAATGAGATAAGTAGATATCCTCTTTAATTTGTGCTGTTAGTATTTTCTACATCATCGGTAGGCACGTTATGGGTCTATAGTTGGTTGGGCGAGTTCCTTTCAGGGAGTCTTTTTGGATTAGATGGGTCTTCCCTTCCGTCATCCATTCAGGTATCTCAGTTTTCTATATGCATTTATTCATATCAGTAACCAGTTTGTCGTTAATGGAGACGATTTTTTTAAAACAAAATCCGTGTATATCATCTAGGCTAGGGGTTTTCCAGTTTGATATTTTTTAAGTGAGCCCATCAGGATGTAAGTTCATCTGGGGGCCTTTTTCGAGCATTCACAACTCTGTTTCCATGTTGTTTATTCATTCAGTTTTTTGATATGATCTTTCCATTCGCATATTTTGCTCCAAAATTTTCTTGCCTCGTTCGAATCTTCTTGTTGGTATGATTTTGCCCATCCTCCCTCGACTCGCTGTTAAAGTGTTTTTTCGTTGTTTTCGAATTTCCATTCTACTATTTTGACTTGTTGTCCTAGTCTTCTTATCTTCGATTCTAATCTGAGCAAACCATACATATTTTGACTTTTTATTTTGGTCTTCAGAGGGACCCCGAGTTTTCCATAGAATAATTTTGTCACTGCTTATGTACAATAGCGGTACCTAAAGATTTTTCGATCCTGTTGTGACCCCACCGTGGTAACGAGTTGATGAACGTGAAAACTATGTTAAACTACTCAAACGTTAATTAAGAACTAGGTTGTAAAATGTCGCTGGGATAAAGAAATAAAGTATAGAACTGAGACGATGCTGTCAACTAGAAGGAGGTACCCGTGGTGTAATGGTTATCGTCGTTGGAAATGGACAAGGTGACCCGAGTTCAAATCCTGGACGAGGCTGATAGCATTTCACATTGCACTAATACTCTTGGGAAAGGTATGAATCCAATTATTCTCCCTCTAGCTATGGGTAAATAGTATGGCAGACTAGGTTCTTCAGTCTTGGTGAGGCGACTAGTCTAGAAGGAAAACTCTGAATTCAAACCTGTTAAACGCCGCTTAAAAATTGACCTTATGTCATATGCTGCCCAAGGAGAGGGGTTGGTAAATATAGATGCTGTCAACTAGAAAATAATAAATAACATATCATAGTGAGAAAGTGAGAGCAGACACAGACCTTTTATGTTCTCCTGGTTCTGTCATACTCGTCCACTGGGTCTAAGGCCCCCTTTGGAGCGTTTCCAGAATTTAGGTCTCGTAAACTTTTGTCTCCTTACATTTTCGTGGCTCATGTTCTACTCATATCTTTACCTGATCACTTCTTACCCCATCTCTCTAAAGGACATATGTCGTCCCTTTATTTCCGCTTGTCATTGGGTGGGTCATCCGCTCACCCCGTGGATGTGCACACGATCTTTGGACCTTCAATCCTCTTTAGTCATTTCTAATTACCATGATAGCTTTGGCATTCCAATTCGGAAACGATTGTCTGTTTCATTTCTTTATTTATTTATCTATTTATTCAATTTCAATTTTCTATGAGCCGTTTAATTACGTTACGAATGCCAATTTGTACGTACTGTTAAGGTGACGTCATTTCCGCTTTGATTTAAACCAAAATTTCGGAAATTGCAAAAAGCATGTTTAGAAAGATTTTAAACCTTATTAAAAGCTGCGTCTCTAACTGATTGTAAGTTAGATATGTCTCTCACCATTTATATGAAGCCCCGTCACATATATATATACATATATTAGGTCGTTTAAATCTGTGATGTCGTTTTTTGGGATATTTGTCAATAAATCATCCACTTTCCAGGTTTTAGACTTGACTTTAATCTAGTCCTGGTTCCTGAGAGAAAGCAATGTGGTTTTCTTTTCAGACATAATTCTTTTTATGATATCTACATTAGTTGTTTCCTCTTGGGTCAGTGTTTATGTTTGTATATTTGCGGTGAATAGATCATTGTTATGTAGTGTTTGGTTAGGAGTTTCTGGTTTCCTGTATTTGTAATATATACATATATACGGATACAGGGAATTCCCGAAACACTGGCGACTTTCTTTAGTTCAGGCATGAAACGTTTATTAACTTTTTTTTTACTTTTAGTTTTTCAACACAAGGAGAGAGAAACACAATTTTTACTATGCTGACTGTTCCTATATCACCCACAGTCAACTCCCTAGCTGAACTGCCCGGCTCCGAGTCCAATCTCCACTAACTGACCCAACAAACGCGCTCGACTGCCCTCGCCCAGGTTCAAATCTCAACTAACTGCTTTTATCAAAAATCACAAAAATTCCCAGGCCATCGCTTCCGGGTATAACGTCATTCACACCCCAGTCCCATTTTTCGATGTGGGGTTTTTATTATGACATTTGTGATTGTCACATCCTCCGCGCGCGAGCATGAACACCTGCACTAAGAGCCGAACTGTTCAAAGCCTAACCAAACCAAATGATAAGATATAACCAACAACTAATGATATTATTAAAAAAATCATTCCGCAATTTTATTACATATTTAGTGTCTAGGTTATTGTATAAGTGGTCTATTGATGTGTTTGCCGATATATTTGTTGATAGGTTTCCAGTATTTCAAGGTCAGAAAACCAACTCTACTTTGTTTTTGTCCAAACCTTTTCAGCGTGCCTTTCGTTTGTTGTCTTAAATCTAGCGAATTCTGTCCAGATTTCTATTCTCTTTCTATGCCCTCTTTTTATAGGACTGCTCCAAAAATAACAGTATAATGCTAGTTTGTCATCCACCCTCGACCATTTTTTACGCAGAGGTCATTAAAGTGAATGGATGATTTCTTCATCGTTTGTGCACCTGAAAGAAGATGCATCATTCATAGGTTGCCGACTGGATCCCCCATGTTGGCTATCAAGCGAACACCTGTTGTCTGGACCCCATGTTGAATTGTTTCATTTTGTCATTTTTCATGGGTAGTATATTGTGTCTATACCAGTCCCAGGGGTTGTTATTATCTGTGCGCCTGACATAGATGTGACCGTAAACATTTATGGGATGAGTTCTTGTACAGCAGGTCAACAATCTAAGTTTTAACTTGGTTAGAGTCCACAGACTGGCTATTTTTATTGTCTACCTCTAACAATGAGTATCAGAGCTAGTTGCAAGTATTCCTGTTTCCATTTTCATTTTTGTATTTACTGCCGTACTTTACTGAGATTTCGTTTCTACTGAATCTAACCCCTTCAGAGAAAGTTTCTTACATGTTCTGCCAGTCTCGTTGAAATAGCTCTAGATTATTTGTGTTTTCAAACTAACCCAAATATTATACTTTTTTTTCTTTTATCTCAAGGAGGCATTGACAAATGATTAAGAATTTATCCCCAAAAAATAAAACGTTGCTTTTGAAAAAAGAATCTTGAAAAAAGAATCTGGAAAAAGCACACTCATTTAAATCCCATTTACAAAAAAAATTCAGAAATTACATCTATTATGCATTTTAAATTAATGACAAGTTTCACTAAGTGGACTTTCTCCAATCCATAGCAGAGAGTATGCAGCTCAGTCTTGTTCCTTATACCTACTTGGTAGGAATTGAAATCTATGCCGTTACCCTTTATTATTATTATTATTATTATTATTATTATTTACTCTTTTAGTGTTTTTCACATCAGCTTTAGCTGATTGTTTTTCATTGGAGTTTGAGTGACAGCAAGTCTCCTCAAGTCTCCAGGACTCTTTTCAGAATTCTGGCCGTTCTCAGTAATGCTGTCATTTGATAGTCTGTACCCGTCCGCCAACTTCCGAGTCCTCCAGGCCTTTTAATAATCCTTTAGTTATTGTGCCAAAAGCACCAACCACAATTGGTACAATCGTCACTTTCATGTTCCACAGCTCTTTCAATCCTCTAGCAAGGTCGATGTACTTATCCTTCTTTTCACATTCTTTCAGTTTTATCCTGGGTTCAGCTGGGACAGCAAAGTTAACAATTTTGCTAATTCTCTTTCTTTTTTTTTTGGTTAATTATACTAAGGTCTGCTCTTCTGGCCTAGATTAGGTGATCCGTGTGTATGCCAAAGTTCCATAGGAGTTTATCTATGTCATTTTCTGGGACAGGTGCTGGGTTGTGCATATACCATTCGTTAGTGTAGTCAAATTTAAATTCTTGCACATTTCCCAGTTGATCACCTTGCCGACCCAGTTGTGTCTCGCCTTATACTCCTACTGTGCTAATTTGTTGAATTCGATTATTATTATTATTATTTTTTTTTTTTTTTTACTCTTCGTAACTTTACCACATCCTATTTAATAGGTGTTTTTTTTCCTTCAAATTAAAGCCAATTTCCACCGGTCTTGAGGATTTATCGAAGTATTTTAGTCGTTCCTAATATTGCTATCATCTGTACGGTCACATTTATTTCTCTCATATGCAATTCAAATAACCTTTTTCAAACGCCTGCGAGTGAGACAAGTGCACCTATTACAACTCGTATCAAATTTTTGTTCCGCAATTTTTTCAACTCTTAGAAAAGTTTCAAGCGTTTGTTTATCGTTTTGGATTCTTCTATTTTCACTCACTTGTCCCTGGTACGGTAAATTCCACAAAACAATTTCCCTTTTCTTGCTAATTAACACTAGGTGTGGACTTCTGGTCTGGATTTCGTGATCCGTTTATATATCAAAATCCCGGAAAACTTTGTTTTTTTTTCTTGGATGGATTGTGTTTTGTACATATACAGTTTAGTAGTATGGACACATTTTCATTTCTTTTTCAATTACCAGTCGATCACTTTTCCCATACAGACATAACTAGACTTTACTTCTTTTGCACTAGGTAACTGTATTTTCTTACTATGTGATTAATCGTTTCATTTCTGTCTTGTCATAATCTACACTTGATATGTTTGGCGTATTATCAATTTTTATTATAATTGATTCTTTCTGTAATATTTTGTGCTAAACGTAAAAGAGATTTATTTTCTCTCTTTAGGTATCTCTTCTCATTTATGTCAATGTCGTTTTGCTCGCAAAGACGTCAGGTTGTCACTTGAAGTATAAATACTGTTGTGTTTCTTCCAATTTCTGTATTCAAGTTATTGTTGCTTTTCTGTTTGTCTTTGTGTCCCCATTGTAGTGACTTGATGCTATGATTATCTTAGCTTTTTTAGTGTAATTCTTGAGTTATAGTATCGATGCTTCAAAGCAATTATTTAAACTGCCAGCTGATGATGAACTGAATTTTTTCAAATAGAACTGTATTAACATTGAAACTGTATTTACACTAAACTGAATTGTTATATATAACTGTTTGAATAAACTGAATAGTTTGAAATAGAAATGTTTTTGGCAATTAAACTGTGTACTCATGCTAAACTGAATTGTTTTAAATAGAACTGATTATTTACATAAAATGGATTAGGCATTAAATAACCTAAAAATGTGGATACGCCATAAAACCCAACGAACCGACCAATCAAAACAATTATCTGTGTCTTCTTTCTCCTTCTCATGAGTCATATAATCTGTCTGTTTAAAAACTCGAGGGTACGACCTATTGCATCATAAACAATTTCCTCGTCTTTTAGTCAATTTATCTGAGTTCCTTTCCTGCTCATTTTAAGAATGGTCCAGAGCATCTTACAAAGGAAACTTCCCCGGTGTTTATTCCTTTGATGAGATTTCTGCTATAGAGCTTGCTTTCCAGAACCTTTGTGGTTCTTCTAAGGAAATGTTTTCTTATTCTTATTTTCATCTCCGATTACTTAATCATTTTCTCTTCTAATATTTCCCAAGTACCTATGTTTTTTTTTCTCTACAAGCGTTCTAACGCCTTCCTTATGTGATAGTCAGTTCCTGCCGTTGTTTTTCTTTTCCAACTTTTCATAATCAACATGGTATATTTTTCAATTCCAAATTCCCTCCTTCTATCCTCGTTCCATATTCAGAGCTTTTGTATCAGGGTTTTCCGTTTTCTTTCATTTTTGGCAAATCTCTTGATATCTTCCTTAAACATAAGGTGGCTTACCTTTTCCTGTGATTTTGTAAATTTTTTACGATTTTGTATTTCTAAATAAATGGTCGTGTGCCATAAATTGCTATAAAGAAAAGCAATGGCGAATATGTACCAACCTGAATAATATATTTTTGGATTTTTACCTCCGTTACAGTTTCTCCTGCGGCTAATTCGATTTTCCAGCTTTTGAGATGAAGTTTATGTCTTTGTCACATATTTTTTATATTTGTAGACATTCTGTTATTCAACGGGCAATGAAAATTGTTTCTTCAGATCTAACTGGTGGGGTTTCACTGGAATTTGAGTGACGATTTGTTTACTCAGTTTTCCTAACCTCTTCCTAATATTCAAGTCGATTTAATACTGCTACAATCTGGATGTTTTTTTAATCATTTTTTCTAATTTCCTGTTCATCTAGACTCTTTTCAAGGTTCTTTGTGATTGTTCCAAGGTTTCTAACTACGATTGGTATCACTGTCACTTCATGCTCCAAAAAATTTGCTTGGGTCTCTGGCAAGGTCCACGTATTTGTTCGGCAATTCGATTTCAATTTTATTCGTTACTTGTCTTTCACAGAAAAATCATCTGCATTACAGGATTTTTTTATTTTTGTTAATTAAAATTATTTCTAGTTTTCTGAGCATTCATATCACGAAGTCCTACAAAAGTGCATATGGCTCATTTTCCTGAATAACTTCTGGTTTTTGCATAAAATATTCGCTAGTAAAGGGAAGATTAAGTTCGTTTTTTAGCAAAATCCATTTTGGATCGTCATCTCCGTACAATCGTACCAGTTCCTGTAATTCTTTTAGCATAGTTTGTTACATTTACTTATAATGTGATTAACAGCTTCATTTTTTATTTGCTATTCTACCGTATATTATTAATTTTGCTTTAATATTATTTGTCTTTATGACATTGTTTTGTCCTGTTATTATTTAGGATTTATATTATTTCAAAGGTATTCCTCCGAAATCATATCAATGTCATCTCACAAGTAATGTCATTAGTTTATCTCTAGGCATATACATATGGTTGGTTTTCTTCCAATTTTTTCCAGATTCTGAATTTTTTTTCTTGTTGTTGTTACTGGCAGTTATTCACACCATGGGGATTATAAATGGATTTTGAACTAACTGCTAACGTCATGTTATTCAGTAGTTTCTGCTCTCTTTGCCAGAGTGGAATAAATAACACCAAGTTTCAATCCTTTATAAATCGAAACTAATTGATTCTGAAGTTTTTAGTATCCACATATGAATATAACTTGAAATACATTAAACGCTATCTTAACTCTACAATGACGTTATTTTCTCGTCCCACAATTCAGATTAATATCACTTAAATAGCAATTTAAATTTCTGATCTTGAACACTAGATTTGCTTGTAAAATTTATGGAAATGCTCTTCTCATTCGCGTTCAACGTTATGATTTATCATCTTGTCAGCTAATTAACAATCTTACATTAGCTAATTACCACTTCAATTCTTTAGAGTTTTAATACAACAAAGACTTCTAGGAGGCAGCTGTTTTTTGACCTGACAGTGTTACGATGTGATGGAAACAGAAAATCGATGGTATTTTAATATTGTGATTACGCACCGTGGGTTTGTAGGGATTTAGTATTAAAACTAAACGATTATTGATTTCATAGAAGTAACGTTATAGATATTTTCCAAGCTGCACAGCTGTAAATTTATTCACCAAATACACGCATATATATTTGCAAAAGCTGCAGTTGCACAAACAACATGGCACAGATAATAAAAAAAAAACACAACAAAAAATCGCATCCACCAACAGTACACCGCACCCCTCCAACCATTGTAATTGTAGGGTAAAAAGCACATGCCCCCTACCAAATAAATGCCTATATAGAAACATCATATACAAAGCCACAGTAAAAGCAAACAACTCCGTCAAACATTACATCGGTGCAACGGAGGGCACCATAAAACAAAGAATCCACAACCATAAACTTTCTTTCAAATATAGGAACTAAGCATCCAACACCTCCTTCATATTTTCCATGGATCAAATATATATATATATATATATATATATATATATTATTATTATTATTATTATTATTATACAATAGCTCTAGCGTAGATATTGACCACTCTCCATATTATATAGTACTTGGTTCGACACATATCCACAAAGTGATTAACTGACAACCAACACTCTTATAATATATATATATATATATATATATATTGTGGAGTAAGCAAGCTAACTTGTTAGATAAATAGATACTAACATATTGTTTTTGTTTTATATTCTTATTCTTTTTAGAGTGCTCAGTATAAGAGAGAATTGTTATATAATAGAATTGGAAGAATGATTTCTTGATTGGGAATTGCTGCAACGCGGGTGATACTAGCGGTGATGGAGTGGATTGTACGTTGTCAAATAGCATCAGTCATACAATTTCAATTGCTATCATAAAGCATTTGTAATTGAAAAATGGTGACTATGTTATTGACATCTTATAGGAAGCACACTAACTAGATCTATACTATTGGGATTACTCCTGTTGGTCATACCTGATGAGTCAAGTCTTTAAATGGAGTCAGTTGACAACTGAGGAATTGAAAGAGTTTATTTGTCATTAAATCAAAGAGTAAGGATTTTAAAAGCTTATTGAAGTTCAAGGTGAAGATTCAGAAGTTTATAGCTCATGAAGATAAGGATCTGGACGGTATTATCCTTAAAATAGTGTGATGTCAACAAAAGAAATGTTCATTATTCATATTACAAGAGGAATGTTCAAAATGTATCAAGACTGAAATTTGGTTTATTAAAATGAGTGAATGAAAAATACTCGACACCATATTAAAGCTGTAAAGCTGGCGGCCGTAGTCGAGGACGACCAGAAGGCTCTTTTTCAATGGCTACGACACTGAGGTGTAGAGAAGGGCGCTACTCCTTTCCCTGGATTGCTCCACTTTACCCTCGATACCTACCTTAGATTGCTGAGTGTTAAGCAAGGAGGTATCAAGTACCATTGTATGGTCTTTGGTATGACGCGACCTGGAATTGAACCCAGGTCTCCCGGGACATTGGCGAATACTCTACCCTCTAGTCCAATGAGCTGGTTTTAAAATAGAAATAGGCAATTAATCCATTTTTATTTACTTTCAAAACAACCGTCTTGGAATTAAACAAAATTATCTTAGTGCCTTTTCCATAGATCAAAGCACTTCTGAAATATCTCGTATTGTGTCACCCTGCTTAGAATATTCTCTATTCCCTCCAAACGGTGAGACCCCTTTTCCCGCAAAAAAAAGAGTTTTCTATAAGACACTAAACTGTATTTAAAGATGTGGCCTTAGTTCCAGAGATCTGGAGATTGTCATAACTCCCTGGTTCACTGTGACTTGGACTACCCTGTAAGCTTCCATATATGGGTCAAATAGATCTGTTTGAAAATCATTCGTATCCAATAAGGATCTGTGCAAAAAAAAAAAAAAAAAAAAAAAAAAAAACATTAAAGAAATGTATATATAAAAAATGTAAAGATGAACGTTCATTGACAGAGATTCCCTCACCTCTCCGCATTAAATAACTGTAGGCAGATTGAAATGCTGTTAAAATCAAACAATCAGTTTTTTAATATGTAAGGAACCTTCCCCCTTTTTGGTTACTCTGTTTAGTATAAGTATAGATTTTATTTACACTCAGTTAAATGTCAAAACAGTTTTATGTTAAACAATTCAGTTTAGTGTAAATACAGTTTCAATGTCAAAAACTGTTCTATTTCAAATAATTCAGTTTAGCATAAACACGCAGTTTAAATGTAAGTACGGTTTAATTGTCAAAAACATTTTTATTTTAAGCTATTCAGTTTAATCAAACAATTCAGTTTAGGATAAGTATGCCGTTTGTTCTATTCAACCCATAGATAGAGCCCTATCAGGTACTACCTTTCCCGGCCAGAGTGGACCAAGGGGCGATAGCAATGTAGGGGTACTCTGCATTCCACAAAGCTCCATAATTACTGGTACCTCACCATCTGATTGTTTAGTGTCATATACAGGACACTGGTTTGGGGGGTTTACCACTCTGCAGAGAAGCAGTTGTTGTATTCTACTGCCTCAGCCGACTGGGCAAAGAGAGGTAAGACTCTCCGAATTAGTGTTCTGGTTTTGACATTTGTAAGGCTACAGTCAACAGAACTCTGCGGAATATGAAGTACCCCTTTATTGCCATTGGTCCCAGGTGTGGTTGCACATGATAGTATCCGATCTATGGGTCAAATCGAACTGCTTGATATATAAACTGTTCAATATGTATGTATAAGGAGTATTTGACATTAAATAACTTATGTGCCATAAAATATGTCAAAAATCCAACCAAACCAAACCAAACCAAACCAAATCTTACATGTAAAATGAACTTTAATTTTCAGAATCTGCAAGAAACTATATTTTCTGAGTATCCAGTGTTTAACTCAAAACCTTTCATTCAGAAAGTATCCAGATCGCAGATCAAAAGGGATCAAGAAATGTAACTGGTTCGTCAAGATTATTTATACGCAGAGACAGTAGTTTAGAGATTTATATAACAATTAATAGTATTCTACATAATCATATGCTTGGATGTGAATAATTGTCATTCAAAATTCAAATGTTAAACGGAAAGCAGTCATAGGATTCCTACCTGATACTCTTTAATGACAACTTGTATATTCGTTTATGTTTTCCATCATTCTGTCACTGTCTGGAACATCCTACTGTAGAACTCATTATTTCTTCATTTGAAACCACTCTATCCTTTTCTTTGCAAGTGTTCTACCCCCCCACCCCAGCTATTTGCCAGATCTTAAGACTCTCAACCCTTCATTTTTGAGGTCTGTTGCAGCTTATCAAGTATGATTGTGCAGTGGCGTCTTCTTCGCACTCGGTATTACAGCAAATTCCAAGGATTTTGTACAGGTGTTTCATTGGGCATGCGTTTCTGATAAACACACATGTAGCTTGTAAGTTGTGCGACACTTGTTGATGGTGGAATACCAAGGTTAAAGAGCTCAGTGTTTCCAACTATTTGCTAATAGATAGTGAGAGAATAGTGACATGCATACCGAAGGGTATTAACCTTATGTAAAAAGCAAACATCCTCGTCCAGGATTCGAATTTGGGTCAACCTAATCATTTCGTACGACGATATGTTGTATCATTTAGACACAGACTCTTTGGTAGAGGAATCATTGATCTACGGATCCATATTTTCCAGAAATATCTGAAAACAGTGTTGACCATTTTACAATGTTCCGCTATGAAAGAAGAGCTGCAGAGTATTGATCCAGTAATCTATGACTAAAGGAAGAGAAAGATTCTTGGATCAATTCCTTACATCTCATCAGACGTAGTAACACATAGTGTAATGCGTAACATCTTATATATACATCTAATATATATATATATATATATATATATATATATATATATATATATATGTAAATATATAATGTGTGTGTGTGTGTGTGAGTGTAATGTGTAACATCTTATATATATCTATATATATATATATATATATATATATATATATATCAACTGTCGTTTAAATTACGCAAAAAAAATAGCACAGATATCTCAATTCATCAGATATATTTACCAAAATCACATGAAACTATTTTTAAAAACTAAAGATTAAATTTATTTCTAAAGATCACCAATGGATTTCTACCCAGTCGGCTAGGGCTGTATAATACACCGACTGCATCTTTGCAGAAGGATAAGACTACCCCAATGCGTGTCCTGGATATTACACTAAACAATTTGATGGTGTTGTTACAGTAATGCTGGAGCTTTGGGGAATGTGGAATTTCCATTCATTGACATTGTTCCCTGGTTCACTGTGATCCGGAGTGGTAGCACCTGATTGTGTCATATTTTTGTATACTCATAAAGATATTAATAACAACAGTAATACAAATACATATACAGGCGGACTCTCTCGCTTCAGATATGAACGGGTTTATTGATTTATGGCTTCGGTCATGAGGAGAGAGACACAGTTCTTAAAAGTCTATGTTAACCATATGATGCTGACCCCCGCTCCTTTCGCGACGCATCTTGTTGTGTTTAAGATCTCTACCGGTAAAGATAAAAAAAACTCAATCGCATGCCTCAAGGACTGAAAACCCAACTACTCTTTCAAAATCCTCATATTCTATGGACCATCTCTTCTTGAAATGACGTCATCCACACTAAAGCTCAATTTCCTGTCTTGGGGTTTATAATGACAGATGATAATTGACATATCCTTTACGCACGGGCGTAAGACTGCACCATACAACAATGAACCTGCACTAGGTGACCCGAGTCATTTAAAGCCTTACCAAACTAAATGATAAGATATAATTAAGGAAAAAGGATTAATATAAAAAATCATTACCTTTATTATATAACTCTATCTATGGGTTAAATAGATCTAAACTGTGTGCTTGTGCTAAACTGAATGGTTTGAGATGGGATTGTTTTGACATTTAAACAACGTACTTACGCTAATCTGAATTGTTCGAAGTAGAGCTGTTTGTATGCTTAAAAACGGATTTGGCTTTAATAACCTGCAATAGTTGATGTGCCATAAAACTAAACCAAATCAAACCAAATCATAGCCTCTTAACTACTTCAGATTCTCCTGGAAGCCTTTTCAGTGGTCTCCATGTTTAAAGTGGTAAATTCTTCCGTCATCATTGCCTTCAGTCGATCTTTGGTGTTGCATGGAGTTTTTTTCTCCTCTGGCTCAATGCACCCACACATGTTACTCAAGGGGATTAAAATCTGGGGAGTAAGCAGCCAGATGTTAGGGAGATGTAATCGCAGGAATTATCATACAGCAAGTTCTAGGTTCTCCTACTTGTGTGACTTGTCACAGTGTTCTATTGATTGACAAAGGATCTTCCATTAGCCACACTCATAGTCTCGGTCAGTACTACTTTTTCCAGGTACTTGATGTAAGCCTCTGCGTTCAGTAAGGCCACGTGGGAAAATAAATGGAGGTATTAATTCACATTAATGATTGACCCAATCAAAAAACACCACGATGTAGACTGGACGTTTACTTTCTATCACTATTCGTACATTTTTGGGAGAAAGAGACAAACAACGGTTTTTCTGTGAAATTAGCATCTGATCCTGGCATACATTTTTATCATCTGAGAAAAAGAAAAACCATGTTTGGTTAGAGGGTATGCTTAAGTTTGTTTGAAATTTTTGAGGTGTGGTTTTTCCTTTTGTCATTCATGTCTTGTGATAAAAATTAACTTTTTCTCCTCCTATTTGAGAAATATCTATTGCTTTCACGTACTACTTGCGTGAAAGTAAACCCAATCACATCCATGTTACTTGCTTTCGACTCGGGTGACTTGCTTGGACTAGCTTGGATCGTTATCAATCATACTGTGGATCTTAGAGAATAATCAGCGAGTAGCTTCCGAGCTGACACACCTTCACAATCACCACTAGACTCATAGAACTCCTTTCAAATCATCTACACTCTCCTCAGATTGACACACCAACATTTCCGAAATATTCGCACTGGTGCTTCCAGCATGAATGCTTATAGAACAGTATAACATTTAAAGATTTTCAGAAGAGGGAATTTTTTCCTGGTGTGGTTTTCCTTACAGACATACCCAAACGACTCAAGTTTCCTGCACAGTCGATACAACTTTAAAAAAAATAACGAAATACACGCAAAAAAATATTGATATTTTAAAATGGTGACAATTTACCCATTTAATTAACCAGATATATATATATATATGTGTGTGTGTGTGTGTGTGTGTGTGTGTGTGTGTGTGTGTGTGTGTGTGTGCGTCTTCAATGTAGTAAGATTGTGAAAAAAGTTATTTCTTATAATGTTTGGAGTGATTTTCTAGAAATCCTTAAAGTTTCTGTAATTTCGAAATACTCCTTAAAAAAGACTTTGACTTCAACATATCACTAAATTAATGGTGATGGAATTGTAAATGCAGGCAATACAACAGTTTTAATAACAACTAATTTTATTTATCAAAATACAAATCATGAGTGAAATTATATCCAAAAGGAATCGGATAATTCATAATATTCTTTTTCTAAATTCTGAAACCACGATCCATCATCACTATATCAAATTTTGTTCAAGACGAAAGAAAAAATTACATGATTAAAGAAACCAACAATGAAGGAGATACAGTATTGGTGATATTTATATAAATGCCATTTATACTGATTTTTCTTCCATTATTGCATTAGAATCTTCAGAGTAGTGATATAATTTATTTTTAACTTACAATACATCAGAAAATTACATAAATGAAAAGAGAGAATAAACTAAAGAGTAAATGTCGATAAAAATTAAACAAAATATCTAAACGAAAGAGTAGCAAGTATTGATTGTTTCAATATAATAAAACCGGAAATAAAAATTGTAAGTTTTATGTTGTACAATGGTGGTAAAAATTTGCTCAACTAATTAGAAACGTTCTAGAGTTGGCCTCGCATGGATATTTTAATCACAATATCATAGTTTTAATTTCAAATGAATCTTTGGATGAGTTTAATTTAATGACACAAATACTTAACCAAATTTGCTTTTAACATTTGAATTTATATGAACCCATATATTTACTTATTAACGGTTATTTCAGGTGGAAATTTATTCGATATCCTCAATTCCAATTTATTGAATTCATAATTTCAAATGAAGCAGAAATATCTCTTGGAAAATTATGATTTATATAAATATTAACTCCATGTTAAGTTAAAAATTAAATTGGAAATTGTTTTATTTAGTGCACTATTACAATAACTCTCAAAAGCAGAAATCAAACCATGAATGGAATTTAAGTTACTGTAGTTTTTAATTAATCTTGTCAGTCCAAAGGCTTAATCATCAGCATCATCATATAGGAGACTTGCAGACAGCATATATTTCTTTCATTCTGCCTTGCAATCCGTCCCTATAAGACATCGTACATATAAAGTCATCAAGACAGTATCTGGTGTCTTCACAGAGCTGATGAAAGTAAGTTCTGGCTAGTCAGTCTAAACAGGTGTGTCCATCCGTAGGGGTCAGTAGGAGAACGCCTCTAATGAGTTCGTCTTTATTTCGACGACAGTGCTCAGCATATTTTTTGGATGATTTGGGAGAAGTAAGTGGTTGTCAAACTGCTGTTTTGTACGGTGCAGCGTCCAGCATTTGTTCAAAACAGAACACAATATCCTTGCGTTCTCCTTATCTAGTTTATTCTCCTAAAGTTTCGTTAGAGTGAAAGTGGTGTAACTTTACAGTATTACCAACAAGACTATAACTTGGATTAAGACCACTTTATTTTATCTGAGTGATACAAGGATCATTAAAAAAGTTTCTAGACTTTTTTCTTATGGGCACTTCTATTGAGAGTACACATATAAACCTCTAGTCCAGTTCGAAGTAATGTCCTCCGGCTGCAATGCACTAGTTGTACCGTTCCAACAACTTCTGGAAGGCCCCATCGAAGTCCTCTTGCGTGAGCGTGTCAATGACCGTCGTCACAGCCTCTTTCATCTCCTCAATTGTCCCATAACGACAGCCTCTGAACTTAGGGAATAACCAAAAGTCACTGGGAGCAAGTTCTGGACCATAGGGAGGCTGAGGAACTGTCTTGATGCCCAATTTGGTCAAATAGTCTGTAAAAAGGATTGAGTTGTGGGCTGGTTCATTGTCTGGCTGGAAATGCCACTGACCCGATTTAAAGAGTGCTGGCCTCTTCCCAAGGAATCTCTTCCTGAACTCCCTTAAAACCCCAACATAGTCACCCTAACCCTAACCTTTTGGCCAATCAACTCTGGTGTATTGACTTGCTTACTCCTCCCACACCTCTCATCATCCCTTACAGATTCCCTCCCTTCCTTTAATCTCTTATGCCACTCAAAAACTGATGCTTGATTCATGCATGATGCTCCAAATCAGTCTAAAGCATTCCATACGTTTATGTGGATTTTTTCCAAGTTTAAAACAGAATTCTATTGAATATCGGTCTTCTAAAGTGTCCTCACATCCAGATTGCATTTTTGCAATTCACCAGCTCTGACAATCAGGCTTTAGTAGGGTGTATTCCAATTGCTGCTGTAGCTGTTCATTTGAACCTGAAATCATAAAAATTGGTATGTCATCTCATAAGATATATAGCAATGACATACTGAATTTTCAAAAAGTCTACAACAATTTTAAATGCCTGTACAAAAAAGCATGGAAACTTATTGAAGGCATCACGTAAAATGTCCATATCTGAATGCTTAAAATGGTATCAAACACTCCAGATGTCAGCAATATCGCAAATGCCTCCTCCAGAATTTCGGGGAAAATGTTAAACTTTGTTATATATTAGTTATATAATATGAATAATACAAATTACATCTTCGTTTACTTATATCAAAATAACTTTTCTAGAATGATTTTACTTATAACTAATAACTGTTTCTTACACGTAAGACTATGGAAATATTAATTTAAAACTTCATCTTGAGTCATGCATTTTACAATGTTAAATTATGGTGCATTGCTCAACTGCTTTAAGATTTTTATTAACCTGTGAAGTTATTTGGTTGATAGGATCTTGAATTAAGTTTTGTTTGTTCAGTATAATAGTTACAGATGGAATTTATTACTGATAATTTAGAATATCTCAGGATATGAAAACATTTCGTGAAAATTCGGATGTAGTTAAAGTTAAGGAATCAACAAAGGAAAAAAAAAAGTTTAATCAGAAGCGGAGAAAATAAATTACAAAAATATATTCCAACAGATGATATCACCGATTTGAATCAACTGATTTATGCAAGAGAATAGTTAGTTATTGACAAACTTTGAATCCCGATAAGGAATCCAAATCACAGAGAGAAACAAATGCTTGATCGGAGACGAGACAAGATTTATAAACCAAAAGACTAAGAGATGAGATGCAAAAATACTAAGGAAATAAAACCCATGATGATACCATGGATCGAAGAAACTGATAAAGAGTACAGATGAAATACACGCAAATTAGAAAAAAATCAAATATATTCGCTGAGAAAGGTTAACTCAAAAGTCACCGACGCAACATCCAAAACTCACTGTCACTAACTGGTTCAGTCATCTGGTTTTGTGGTCGGGCTACTAATCCTATTGCATATTTCGGATAGGAATAGCATGGGGGAAATCATCCCTCTCCTGGTCTGCTAAAGGCTTCTCTTCAAAGCTTTCCTTCCCTTAGACCGGCTGCCTTACGAAACTTAAAGAGATCTGTGTGCTTTATTATTAAACCATAATATAGGTGGGGAATAGTTCGATTCATGCCTTTCCCAACAGTATGAAATATATGTAAACTTCAAACAGCGTTATTCTGCATGTGAACTTTGGTCGCTGAGACCAATTCTTTTGAGGATAACTATCAAGGCACGAGAACCTCCATTCAATAATACGAGGAAAACAGAACATTCTAAAACAAAACATATTTTGCCAACCGATAAACGGAAAAACCAGAAAAAAATGAGTAACCGATGCAACGAAATCTGTTTGTTTTTATGGCATATCAACATTTGTAGGTTATTTAATGCCAAATCCACTTTTATACAAATAAACAGTTCTATTTCAAACAATTCACTTTATCATAAGTACAGAGTTTCATTGTCAAAAACATTTCTATTTCAAGTTAATTGTCAAATAGTTCTAATTCAAACAATTCTGTTTAATATAAGTATAGTTTTTATTTAAACACAGTTAAAAGTTAAAGATGTTGTATTTCAAACAATTCAAATTAACTTAAGTATGCAGTTTACACGTCAAAACAGTTCTATTTCAAACAATTCAGTTTAGCGTAAGTACTCTTTCTTTGTCAAAAATTGTTACTTTTCAGACAATTCAGTTTACCATAAAAAAACTGTTCCGTTTCGAACAATTCAGCTTATCTTAAGTACATAGTTTCAATATCAAAGCAGTTCTATTTCTAGCAATTCAGTTTAGCATAAGTACGCAGTTTAAATGTCAAAATAATTCTATTTCAATCAATTCAGCTCAGCATAAGAACGCAATTTAGTTCTATTTGATACATAGATAGGAACCTATCAGGTGCTACCACAGTGGAACTGGAAGCAATGCCAATGAAGGAGTACTCTGCATTCCCCAAATCTCCTGCATCACTGGAACTTCACCGTCAGATTGTTTAGTGTGATATCCAGGAAACTCGTTGGATGGGTATCTTACCTCACTGTAGATACGCAGTCGGTGTATTCTACAGCTCCAGCCAACTGCTCAAAATGGAATCTGAAGATTTGTGGCTCAAAGGAAGAGAACATTAAAGAAAAGAATAATGATTGGTCAATAAAAAGAACGAATTCCAATGAATAAAACATAACAATAAGCTGAAATAGAAACAGGAATACATTTTTGAGAAATACCGAATTGGATGATACGTAGTTACTACTGAAAGCATGGCTTCTGACTTAGGCCGATTTATGTAAGATTAGCCGAACAATTGCGCAAATGACGTTAAGAGGCAAGAGTTTCCGAAAGGACGAGGAAAGGAAAAACACTACTTTGATCCTGAATGGTCCAATAAAGTGAACTACCCGAAACAACTATAAACCGATGACATTTCAATAATTTTTTATCTTTTCTTTTTTTATCTCCATCTTTGCCCTTCCTATGTTTCAATTTAATATCTAATCGTAATAATTCCCTCTATATTTTCCTATTTTCCTTTCTCTTTAGGCCTTGTTCCGTGTATAAACCTTATAGCTATACCGTATCTTAACTTTTGTTTATTCTCGTTTTATATCGTATAACATTAAAACATTCATTCATTATTTCTTTAACTTACTCACTTACGGACTCTTTTATCCATCATGCATACACTGATCCTTTTATTTGGTAAATTTTCAAACAAGAAACGTTTCTGTCATCCAGTTTTAATTCATTCTTCACATTTTTTTATCTTTTTGTTTTTATTTACAAATATACAACCATACATAAGTATCATATATGATATGCATATTAATGATTTTTTAAGCTTGCTGATTTGTATTCAAGAAAAGTAATGTATGCTTCGCTTTCAAGCCAGGGATTTTCCTTCTGAGGAACAGAAGGAATGCAGTAAAGAGCAAATGGCACGATTGAATTACAGAACAGAGACCAAAAACAAGACGAGAAAAATCAAGGTAAATCATTCAAGCCATGGTAAGGAAAGATTACGATATCATAGGAAAACTCTGGAATATAGAATTTTTACAAATGTTTAAAAAATGCTCTGAACGTTTAAATTTCATCAAGATAGCAATTGAAAAATGAGTGATGGGTAGAACTATTAATACTCGAAGTAAATGTTAACAGAAATATAAAGAGCAATCCTCCAAGAAGATTAGTTGTCCCTTCGACCTAATATAATTGAAATGACGTAACTAAATTGTATCCTAGCAAAATACAAGTGAGGACATTGATTCATAAAATCACAAGACAGCATAAACACCCTCATGCACAAAAATGATGCCAAACATGTTCATAAAATCTATTTATGAATTCGTAAAACATTCAAAAGGTGAGGCAGGATTATCACAAGATTATATCGTCGTAAAAAATTGTATCGCAAGCCTGAGTTCAAAACCTGGACAAAGTTGTTTAGGTATAAGTTCAAGCTAATGTCTGTGGGAAATCCATAAAACAATGTCTTCTAATAGAAAATAAAAAGACAAACTAGAATCTTTAAACCAAGATGGCCAACCGATCATATAGAAAAAATATCTGAATTCAAACCAGCTTTACTCGCTTAAGCAAATGATCCTGTATCACATCCGATTCAGGGAGTGGATGGATACACACACACACACACAAAAACCAGTAAGATTCATTTGCCAATATCTAAGGAATAAATTTTCTATTAAGAAATGTGCCATATAAATAATGAATTGTGGATAACATGAAATACCAGATGAAATAACATGAAATAACATGAAATACCAAATCAGGAAACATCAGAATGGTTTGGAAATCTATGTGGCTTATACCGTTAAACAGAGATGAAAGAAAACTTACGAATGTCTCAGAATAAAACAGAAATTACCGGAAAATATACTCTGCAGTAGAAACCTAAGCAAATGGATAAATACCTGGGCAGTCTTCTTTTTAAGATGAATCGAGCCCTTATAAAACTGAACAAAAGAAGTGTTCTGAGTGCAGAATGAAAAGGAATTTATGACGACACACAATACGTTACACTCGAAAAATAGCATTGATAAAAATAATCAAGGAAGATGTCTCACAAGCATTGAGGGTTTTGTTGATGTTGTAATTCAGCTAGAGAAATAGACAAAGAAGAGCCGAAAGAGACTAATTACAAAAGCTAAAAAAGCAACAATAAAAGTCACGTAAGGACCCACAGATAAATCGGGATTATACAACCAAGAAAAAATATCTACTTAATCATTTCAAAAGACATATTTAGGAAACTGATAAGGATATGACCTGAACATAGCTACACAGATCCTAAATAAAGGAATAATAAATGTCAGTTAATAACAGCCCAGAATAACTTCATAAAACGATTTACGTAAAAGTAATTATAGATAAGATTCAGGAGGATAGCAAGTGAAGGTTAAGTGGTGAGAGATGAAACATTCAACCACGTGGTAAGCAAATTCAGGAAACTGGCGCCAAAGGAGTGAAGTAATATATACAACTGGATGTTGAACGTGATCCCCTGAAAATTGTTCAGGCGATTAAACTTTTACCATACAGACAAATGGCAAAAGCATAGACCAGATTATGTCAGAAAAAAAGACATTTTTCTGTGATTCAGAAGCAAAAATAAATTATTTAATCATGGTCAGACCTAATTTAAGTTAGCCAAATAAAAATATCTCAAGTAGTGGAATTCGCCGTTCCCGAAAGATTTATGTGAAAAAGCTTTTGAG
The DNA here is from genome assembly GCA_963585895.1 of Sepioteuthis lessoniana. Taxonomy (NCBI): domain Eukaryota; kingdom Metazoa; phylum Mollusca; class Cephalopoda; order Myopsida; family Loliginidae; genus Sepioteuthis; species Sepioteuthis lessoniana. Next base: position 9,024,717 of record OY757910.1, read on the forward strand.
AATACAGAGTGAAATTAAATAAAAACGAAACTTTGGCAGAAAGAACCGAACTCAACCTGAGATATGAAAAAAAGGTTATGTGGGAAGTTGATTAGAATGCTAATAATCGTAAACCAAACTGAACCACGACAAACGATCTGGAAGAAAGACGAAAGGAAACTGAGATATCAAGAACATTGAAACTCTCTTGATGACAGGATTGATGAGATCAGTAAGAATACGAAGAGTCCAGAGGAATTGAGGAGTTTTACTCTCATCAATGCTCATATGGTGATATAGATAGAACAGGTCATCAAATAATAAACGAAAGCAGGAAATTGCCGCGAAAGAAATGCAAGACTAAACAGGTGAAAAAGATGATCCACTGAGAATTGTGCAAGAGATTAAAAACAACCACACAGACTAATGGTATATGAAAAAATCAGAATCTCTCCGAGATTGTAAAACCCATCTAATTAGCTAGCAATTTGAGAGATAAACAGAAAACTCAATCATGATCAGAATATCAAAAAGTTTTAATTAAAGAACTCGCCACATGGAATATTTTACTGTTCACATAAAAGGAAGCGAAAAAGTAGATAAGTATTTGTATTGTTCCAGAGAACTGAAACATTTTTTGAACCTAAGAGTTCGGGTGATACTAATTGTAGTTAGTAACCATGTAACGCTTCACAAGGTTGTACAAAATGGACTAGAGGAAATAGAGATGTCCGGAAGAATAAAAGCCATTGAGCTCATAAAAATGTCAAAATCAGCTAGAAAACATAAAAGAGTCTTAAAAACTTGTAGAGTTTTGCTGTCACTTGGACTTGAGTAAAAAAAAATCACTTGTGAAAACTGCTGTATAAGATTAAAAAGGAATCCGTCCATCAGAATTAGAAGCATAAAATTCTATGGGATTCGGGGATAGAAACAAATACTTAATCTCAAAAAACTGAGGAACAGTGATTCCGATTGTAGTTGGTGAGTTTTAAACGTTTGCTAAAGTTGAGAATAAAGCCTGAAAGAACTGGAAATCAGAGGAAGAATCGCGACTAGCCACAGCTCAAAATTGTTAATAGAACAATCAGAAGAGTACTGGAGAATGAGTAAACTTGCTGTCACTTAGACTCCCGAGAAAGACCAACTGATGCTCGTTTGAAAAACTCACAAAAAGTAAAATAATAACAATAATAATCTGGCTGACCACAGGGTAAACCCAAAGAAGGGGAAAAAGAAAGATAAATACCTGGAACTTGCTAGAGATCTGAAAAAATACGGAACCTTAAAGTGACGGTGATACCAATTGTGATCGTCGCGCTTGATACAGTCACCAAAGGTATGGTACAAGGACTTCATGACCATCGAAACAATAGCATTGTAGAGATTGGCCAGAATATTAAAAAGTGTCCTGGCAACTTGAAGATATTTTCTGTCACTAAAACTGCAGAGGGGAACCATCAGCTTACGCTGGAGCGAAAAACTTCCATATGATAATGAATATTCTGAAATATGTTACAAACACCAATCAAAACCAAAAGAAGAGAAAGAGCTATAATTTTCTAAGACTTAGCGATCCATATAGATAGAATAATAAAGAGCAATAGACCAAATATATTTGTTATGGACTGTAACCGAAAAACAAGCTAATTGATATATCAGCGCCAACAGATAATTATATATCAATCAAAAAATCCAAAAATAAGTAAATACAACAACCGGGAAATATAGAATGAACACCTGTGGCATCTTAAAACTAACAGAGTGCCAGTAATCGTTGGTACTCGAGGCAGATCCTAAATAGTATAGAAAGACACACAGATAAGATATTTGGCAATCCAAATTCTATAGAAAATACCAAGAATTTCCCTTTTCAGAGCAGCCCAACTCTTCAGGAAAGGACGACCAAAATGATTGAAATAATATCCAAAAAAGCCAAAACTATCAATTCATACTACGCTTATGATCACTGCCTGGATTGATTGATTAATTCGTTTAGTTTTACGGCATATCAACACCGCTGATTTATTTAATGCCATATCCTATTTATTCATATACATCAAATATTTATGATTTGAAAACGCATTTTGCTGATAATATTTTGAATTAGCCTTTGCTCATTTTTTTGGCGCACAGTTACATGATTCCAAGTAATCCTATCGAATTCAGATTAGTTTATTTATTTTAAATCATTTGTTTGCACACATATGGTTTAAAGTATTGCTATGTAACAGTAACAATTTTTTATCAGTCATTTATTTGCACTCATCAAAAAGAGATGTTCAAGATATATGAGAGATTAGTTTGTCGGTAATTTCATTTTTACATGAGTTAGAACTAATTTGCTTGCATACTAGTATTGTCTGTTTTTTCTACACAGTTAAATGGTTCAAATTATTGCTATCTAACACTGATAATTCTATTCAATATTATCCTTTTTACACAGTTAAGTGGCGCCTAGTTTTAATGGGTATCACTAACAATTCAATAAAATATCAGTCATTCGTTTACTCACATTTATATATCAAACAGTCCTATTTCAAACAGCTTAATTAAGCCTAAGTAATTCAATTTAGCATAAGTTTGAAAATCAGTTTTATTTGATCCATTGATAGGACTTTATCAGGTGCTAAAATCTGATTTGTTGGTAGGAAAAGAGAAAAAAAAATAACAGCTCAGAAATCTGACAATACAACTTGAAGAGATAAATCAAAAGATATTAGCGAAAGAAGAGACGCAAAAGATCCTGGACAAGGTCAAGTAATACAAACAAAACAGGTAATCCCAAAATAACCCCCCAAAAAAGTCTACCAACAATTTAATGGAGAATGCACGAGGCAAAACGAACAGGATTAAAAGAAAGCAAAACAAATGTTGAAGTAAAATATGGAAAGAGAAAAAACATAAATGTGGGGCTGAATGGAGGAAATGGATGAATTGCATGATAAAAGAATTAGAATGGCCCGAAGAATCCCCTGAGGTGGACATATCCTAACAATCGATCAATGCAACACTCAATAAAGTGTAATAGAAAAAGGGACTCCAGTTGATTGTTTTAGTAGTAATTTGTTTCCTAGCTAGATTTAGAGGTCGCCCAGAAGACAATGAAAAAGCGGGGACATATATGAAAAAAATAGTGGAGGTGCCAGTGATGTAGTCGTTATCGTCGTAGGAAATGGACACGGTGACACGAGTTCAAATCCTGGACGAGACTGATTTCATTTCACATAGCACTAATACCCTTAGGAAAGGTACGAATTCAGTTATTCTCCCTCCAACTATGGGTAACTAGTAGGTCAGACAAGGTTCTTCAGTCTTGGAGAGGAAACTAGTCTAGGAGAAGGAAAAATCTGAATTCAAACCTGTTAAACTTCGCTTAAAAATCGACCGTGTGTCTTATCCTACCCGAGCGGAGGGGTCGGTAAATATATATATGAAAAAGAGATTCGAGACAGAATGAGAGAGACAGAAAGACAGAGAGAGAGAGAGAGATAGAGTGAGGCGCTATAATAAGAGAGAAACGAATAGGAAACTGAACGGGGGGTGTTACACAAGTCAGGATCAGGATAGCAGCAGCCGCTCAAGTTTAATCTAGATATTTATCAGCAGCCGTTGGCTGTGACTGGCTGAAATAGGACTTGAACGGAAAAGTCGTTGAAAGTGGACGCAGGATAGAAAACAGAAACAGAAATTTAGTTGGAGACTATCTACGGAGATGTCAGGGCAGGCCGAATATTATGGTACTCATTTTTGGGTGAGCTCTGCGAAGCGATCCCACCTCAACCGGAAAGATGTGAAGATGGGATCCCGAAAAGTCACGTTCGATAACTGCAACAGAAAATGAGAAAGATAACATCAAAATCTCTGGTTGCTCCCCCCTTTCTCCTTATCTATCTACAATTGTGGACCTAGTTCATGCCCTATTTTCTCTCTCTTAAGTGACTATCAAGAAAGGTCGAAGCGAATAAACGTTTGTATTAGCGAACCAAGACGTTTTTTTTTTCTAGTGGTACAAATGTCTCTGTGTTGGCGTAGCGTTAGAAAGGATCAGCAGACAAAAATGGCTGAGCAAGCGTCTCTTTGGTGTCGCAACGTTACAAAAACGTAGAATGGCAAAATACAACGCCATGATTGCATTAATGGATTCTGATTTTTTTAAAAAAAATTGTCTTCATTCATGACATAATAGATTTACGACAGTGTAGATATCTAGAAGAAGAAATCATACTCGAAAGAATGTCTAAGGAGAAGACTACACTGATCAGGAAATATTCCTAAAAAGGAACCATCCCGAGCAAATATAGACCGATACCGTGCCTACGTATGATATGAAAAATCCTAATCACACAGTTCAGGGCAGATATCAATTACGCGCTTGTAAGCCTAGGACTGTTTTCGGGAGGACAGATCACATGGAATTAGTAAAACTGATGACTTACTGAACATTATACAGTACGCCCTCAAGAAGAGCAAAGTGAGGCAGAAAAATGTAGACATGGCATAAACTACTATATAAAAGAAAACGTCCGATATATTCATCATGGAAGCCATGGGAAAATAGAAAATGCATTTGATAGAAGGAAAAAGACTTTTGCAACGGTGGATATCAAAATTGGTATCTTCCAAAGTGATTCACTTTGGCCATTATTACTTGTAAGAAGAAAGATGTCATTCGATCGTATTCTTAGGAAATGCACAGGGTGCTATAAATTTACAAAATCATATGAAAAGATTAAACACCATATGTTTCAGGATGACATCAAGCTGTTTGTAAAAAATGAAAAGATTGAATTAGAGACTCTGATACTACCAACAAGAATATAAAACTAGGATATAGGAATGGAAATTGGCATAGAAAAAGGCTCATGATCAAAATTGGAAAAAAGAAATTACGGAAGAGACAGAACTGTCAAACCAAGAAAGATTCAGAACGCTTGGAGAGTTAGGAAATTGCAAGTAATTTGAAATATTGGAAGCAGACAGCATCAAACAGACGGAGATAAAAGAAAAAAAAGAAGAAAACATCATGAAATTAAGCTCAGCAGCAGAAATATCATCAGTGGGATAAATTCCTGGTCAATTTTCCTTGTAAGATAATCTGAACCATTCCCAAAATTGTCAATGGAAGAAAATCAAGCAAATGGGTAAGAATGTTGATGACGATGCAGAATGCCATAGATCCGAGAGATGACCCAGACAGACTATATGTGTCAAGAAAAGAAAGAGCAAGAGGGAATCGAGGATTGTGTAGATGCCTCTATTCGACGATTCGTGGAATACATTAAAATGAGTAAAAGAAGACAAATTAATGTGATTAGTATGAGCACTGACATCATTCGGGCAAACAGAAAAAAAACTACTGGAAAAAAGATATAGAAAGAAAAACAGCAGAGTGAAAATCAGATTAAATGAAAGCAGTGATAAGTACTTGTACCTTGCCAGAGAACTAAGAACACTGTGGAGGACGGTGATCTCAGTAGTAATTTGAGGACTTAGAAAGGTTCCGAAGGACTTCCAAAGGTGCTGGAATTGAGGATATCCAGACGACCGAATTGTTGAGATCGGCCGGAATACTCAGAGTCATGGAGACCTTAGAAATCTTTCTGTCATTCAGACTCAAGTGAAAGACCATTAACTAATTCTCGTGAGAAAAACTCTTTCCTAATAATAATAATAATAATAATTGATGCTAAAACAAAGATTAAACAGTTAAAAAAACATCTGTGACTAGACAGCCCGACATATCCGTTATAGATGTGGAGGCGCCCGTGGTGTAATGGTTATCGTTGTAGGAAATCGACACGGCGACACGAGTTCAAAACTTGGACGAGACTGATTGCATTTCACATAACACTAATACCCTTGGGAAAGGTATGAATCCAATTATTCTCCCTCCAGCTATGGGTAAATAGTAGAACAGACTAGGTTCTTCAGCCTTGGTAAGGCAACTAGTCTAGGAGAAGGAAAACTCTTTATTCAAACCTGTTAAACTCCGCTTAAAAATTGACCTTGTGTCATATCCTCCCCGAGTGGAGGGGTTGGGTAAATATGATAACCAATATAGATGAACACAAAACCTATGCGAGACTGAATGTTGCTTAGTTAAATACGCAGAGGAAGGAATTTGTAATAGGCGTAAACAACCAAGACCTATTTGCCATGAATTACCATGCAAATATAATGAAAATGGTGCAAAACCGATATTTTCTAAACCCTAAGTTTATAATTAATCATTAACTATTTGGTTGTCAAATTTCAACATCGATAGAACACAAAACTCGACATTAAAGCATCGATCAGTATACTCATTGAAAAGTATGAAAATATTTTTTGTAACCACATGTATAAAAATTAAATAAAAATAACCCGTAAGACTTTGTGACTTCTACTTCATATTGACTGACATATAAAGCCTAAAAATCAAATTTTGAATTTTAAAATCACACGTGAAAAAGAGCTTCCACATAGATATGACACATGATATGAATATATCTGATATTATTAATATACATAGAATTGAAATTGAAAAATGAATGAAGTTGTGTAATTCCTATAACATGAACTGCAGATAGTATAAAGAATGATCAGGCAATCCCATAAAGAGGATCGCCGGTATGTCTAAAAGAGATTAAACATTTGCCCTCTGTGGAACTGCACAGCTAATCAAAGTATGTGAAGAAAATATAAAAAAATCTTCGGGTAAATTATCACTTTACATGTGAATTTGTACAAAAATAATGCATAATCTGGCAACTTTACCTTACACTTGGTCTGGATTAATGAGCCTGTAAAGGATAGTACTAAACGGAAATCAAATAATAAGAATAATAGTAATAATAACAATAATAATAATAATAATAATAATAATAATAATAATATGGAAAATACTAACAATACAAATAAGAGAAGAGATTTGCAACTCTCTGACAAGCCGTGGATTTTTCCCTGACAAACAGAAAGGATGCTGCAAAGGATCCAGAGGCAAAAACTCTACCTAGATCAGCACATCCTCAACGAAAGCAAAAACCAAACGGAAAAATCAAGCTCTAGCCTGGATTGACTACAAAAAGGCATATGATATTGTCTCGTAAAGCTGAATAATAAACTGCCACAAAATGTACAAAATAACAGTGAAGTCATAAACGTTATCGGGAAAACCATGAAAACATGGAGAGTGTAATTGACAGATGAAGAGAAAAGCTAAGTTGAAGCGAAGATCCAAAGAGGTATATTTTAAGGAAATGGACTATTACTATTACCATTCATAATTGCGATGATGACGCTAAACCAAATACTGAAAAAATGCACAGCTGCATACAAACTTAGTAAATCGCAGAAAAAGATCAATCGACAAATGTAAATAAAAGACATCAAACTGCAAAAAATGAAAACTAATTGGAAACTCTAATACACGCAGTGATATTATACGTTCAGGACATAAGGATGGAATCAGGCATAGAAAAAGTCCATGCTAGTAATGAAAAGCGGTAAACGACATCTGACAGACGGAATGGAACCACGAAATCAAGAAAAAAATTAGAACGCTCGGAGAAAAGGAAACGTACAAATACTTGCGAATCTTGGAAGCTGACACCATCAAACAAGTGGAGATGAAAGAAAAAAAATTAAAAAGAGTATAACAGGAGAACCAGAAAGCTCTACGAGACAAAACTATATAACAGAAACCTCATCAAAGGAATTAATACCTTGGCTGTTCTCCTAGTAAGACTTTTGGGACAATTCTTGAAGTTGACCAGAGAAGAACTTTAGCAAACGGACCAGAGGGTGTGAAAACTAATGACCATGCATAAGGCATTACATCCCAGGGATGACGTCGACAGTCTATATTTATCTAGAAAAGAAGAAGAGGCCTTGCCAGCGTTAAAGACAGCGTTGACGCATCGATATAACTACTCGAAGACTACATAGAAAAGCACGGAGAAAGACTGATTACAGCCACCAGAAACAGAAATGACAACACAAGGAGCAACAGAACGACAATGACTAGAAAATGTAGCGAATGTAGCAAATTAGCACGTAAGGAATATAATGCTAGACATGACTGGGTAGACAAAGTGATCCACTGGGAATCGTGCAAAAAATTTAAATTTGACCATACGAACAAATGGTAAATGCAGAACAACACAACATTTGTCCTGGTGAATGACACACACACACAACCTCCTCTGGGATTTTGATATAAAAACGGATCAGCTAAAATACAACATTTTAATAAAAATAAATGAGAACTTGTAGAATTTGTGGACTTTGCTGCTCGGGCTGACAACAGAGAAAAATCGAAAGAAAGTGAAAAGAAAGATAAATACCCCGACTTTCTAGGGAATGGAAAAAAAGTGAAACTTGAAAGTGACGTTTATACCGATTGTTATTGTCGCTCTTCGTACAGTCACCAGAGGATTAATACTGGGACTGGAGGATTTGAAAATAAGCGGACGAGTGGATGTAACACTATGTAGGTGGTCCGACAAGCAGACGATTCCTTTGTCTGTTTTGGTGCGAAACCTGACAAAGGGTTTTGGACTCGAGATCTCGGCGTGACCGGAGCGGATAAGGGAATGCGAGAAGGGAGTTGGACAAAGGGACACGAAGAAGGCGACGCGAGAGGCCAGTCGACACCGGACAGCAGAGAGACCAGTTGGATGAGATGAGGTCCAGAGCAGTGAGTAAGTCCGGTCAGCATAGGTTGGCATTCTTAGTAGCTTTATAGAAGTTTCGCTAGAAATCCACGCTAGCGTTAGTTTACATATGCACACAGGAAATGCAGAGTGTTGCATAACTCTTTGTCTTGCACTTTGAGTTAACCCCAGGCATATTCTTCGCTTGTTCATTTGTTGTCTTTCCTCCCGCTCCCTTGATTGCATTTCTTGTAGCCATAAAAAAATGTGCGATACCCCTATCGGAACCACTAGTTAATCACCGGCCGAGAAATGAAATGGTTCTAAGAGGTTGACGTATCGGGGGCCGAGGGGGTAACGTCACATGGAGACCATCGAAAGTACAGCATCATTTAGATCGGCCAGAATACCGAGAAAAGTCCTGGGGACTTGAGGTGACTTGCTGTCACTCAGGCTTCAGTGAAAGACCATCAGCAAACGCTGATGTGAAAACTCAAGGAGTAAATAATAATTATTATTATTTTTAATAGAAGAAGAAGAAGAAGAAGAAGAAGAAGAAGAAGAAGAAGAAGAAGAAGAAGAAGAAGAAGAAGAACTACTTGACAGGTTTAGAAAATCGCAGATTTAAAAATAAGTATGACATTATGATAAAACATTAATGATGAAAATCGAAAAAAAAGCGTAAAACTTAAGAAATACCCGGATATTGGCAGAGTTTTCTTTTTAAGCTGTGGGATATGAAAGTGTCAGTAATACCAATAATAGCCAGATCACGCGGAAAATAATGGGAAAAATCGGTCTTTATACACGAAACTTATTTCAAATTATTCTAAACATCTGACAGACGTCATAACAATTTAGAGACACGCTATTAAATATTGAATGATATTTATCGATTTGCGTCCAAAAGATTTGTTGAATTTGTCAATAATAGGTGTTGGCAAATATCTCCTCTATCTTTATTGTTGAATATATTAAGGTAAAGTTTGTATTTAAGATCATCGATAGAAGCAATAATTTTTTTAAAGGATTTCGAAATCTTACACATTTACGTGAAAAAAGTACTCGAATGATCACATCGGCGAAAACATGGCAGCCAAGAAGGAACGTTAACTCTGTGAACGTGAATTTACTTAACTGCTCTGCACTAGGTCAATTTTTAAGCGGAGTTTAACAGGATTGATTTCAGAGTTTTCATTTTCTTAGACTGGTTGCCATACAAGATTTAGAGAGACCAGTCGGTTCTAGAATTAATCCTTAGCTGGAGGGAGATTATTTAGATTCATTCCTTTCTAAGAGTGTTAGAGCTAGGCGAAATGCAAATAGGTTTATTTCGGATTTGAACTTGCTACGACAATAGCCATTACACCACTAACACCTCCAATCTCTCCCTCTCACCAATAGTATTATATATATATATATATATATATATATATTGTCATCCACAGACAGACTGTTTCATTCTATCAGAACACTTCAGTGTGGCTAGACACGTAGGACGCTCGAAGCCGGGATCAAAACCCATCCAAATTTACGTTAAACTAAGTCCCAGACCGCTCGGCCAACAAGCGTACCACGTTTGGCTAATGGATTGTTAAGGTATCTATGTAGCAACAACAACAGCAGCAGCCGTAGCATTAATGCACGTCTCTCTCTCTCTCTCTATATATATATATATATATATATATACTTATATAGATAGATAGATTGACATATATATATATATATATATATGTCAATCTATGTATCTATATAAGTATTATTTGGTCCAGTTAAACCGGAGTTGGGAATAATTCCATGAGGACAAGAAAACTTTTCAAGAGTGAACATTTAAATTAATGAGAATATATATATATTTAAAATAGAAAGGTCCACGAAGAGATTTGAATATTTTGAATTTATTTATTTCATTCTTACATTGGTGTTATATATATATGTGTATGTTTCCAGCTTGTTGCTTTCGTCAGAGTACATGAGTGGCATAAGGCCTTTTAAATGAGGTACTCAATGAGACTTGAACTCACTCCAGTTTCCAGTATAAACGAATCTTGTCTGGTCAGACTTGTTTTTATAAGGGTTTTTGTGCCTTTTTCCTGGAATGTCTTTACTTTGGTCTGCTTTACCCTACTTTGATATTTGATATGTTTATAGCTGTGTGTGCGTTTGTGTGTGTTGGAGTGGTTTTAGGTTTCACTAACGGATTTTTTTGCATTATGGGGTGTTTTGTGGATTTTAAATTTACTGGTAGCTCTTTCTATTTTTTGTGAACATGTTTAGCATAATGTCTAGTTAATGGGTACTAAATGAAATTTTAATTTACAATGTGTTTGTAGTTTGAATGTTTTTTAATTGTTTAAGTTTTTGCGTGCATACATATACACATACGCACACACACACACACACACACACACGTATATATATATATATATATATATATATACACCCTCTCACACGCACATATACATATGTATATAAGTTTATAACCGTGTTTTGTGTGTGTATGGTTCATGTTTCATGTAACTTAGGTTTTAATGTATCTATAAAGGTTATTTGCTTTATTTGAAGCAGCGTGTAGTCGTTGTTTTGGTAGATTGGCATAATATTACATTTTCCTCTGCTACATTGGTATAGTTAGCGACCATAGTCGAGGGTGACCCGAAGGCTCCCTTTTCGATAGCTACTACACCAAGGTGGAGGGGAGGGCGCTACTCCATATTGGTATAGGTGTTTCGAAACATTTAATTTTCTGTCTTCTTCTATTTTGATATTACTCTTGTGAAGTGATATCTTTGTATTTAGCGCCTGTGTTGACCCTATGTGTATTTCTTTGCATTCGTTATATTCAATTAGGTATACTACGTTTTTTGAGTTGCAGCTTAAGTTTTTATATATTTTGAATTTGGTTTCAGAGTTTTAAAAAGTGTAGGATTTACCTTCTACAATTATATCACATATTTTGCATCGTTTATTTTTGCATTTGATAACTCCTTGAGTTGTGTTTTTCTCCGAATCAAGAAGAGGTGAGTATTCTTTTCATATTTTTGGGTTGTCTCTGATTTTTAATTATTTTTCTTGTGTCTCGTATTTCTTTGATTTTGTCTTTGTTTTCAATTTCTTCTAGATTTTTCAATATTTTGTAAATAGTTCTGGATTATTTTTGTTGTAGGTTGTGACGTATGCTATGGGTCTTTCGTTGTTGTGTTTTTTGGGTTCTTTAATTATCTGAGGGGTATTTTTTCTTTTAATTGTAACGCTTTATTTATTATTGTTGTTGGATATCTTCTCTGGTGTAGGGTTGGGTGTAGTTCTTTGAGGTGTGTTTTTTTAGGTTTTTATCGGTGATTATTGTGTGTATTCTACGTGCTAGTGAGTAAGGGATGGATTTTATACAGTTTTTGGAGTGGTGGCTTCTGAAGTGGAGGTATTGTTGGGTGTCTGTTGATTTGTGGTAGATATTTGTGATTATTTTGTCATTTACGTTTTTTAAGAGGATGTCTAAAAATGGTAGTTCTTTTAGGCTATGTTCCACAGTGAATTTTATTTTGGGGTGTAGGTTTTGTAGTAGTTTATGCAATTCGTTGATGTCCCCACCCACGGCTACTTTCACAATATGAAGCAATCATCTAAGTATCTTTTCCATGATTTAGTAAAGTCTTCTTTTATGTCGTTGGCTTATTTTTTTATCTATTTTTTCATATAGGTTTTTTTCTAAGTACGCTAGGGTTAGGGCACCGTATGTTGGCGCCATTTTCGTTCCCATGGCTGTTCCTAGTTTGTGGATTTAATTAAAGTTGCTGAATTGGAAGGAGTTATTTTTGAGGATTATTTCTATAGCCTCTATGATATTTTTTTGTTAAATCTTGAGTGTAGTGTATCTGGATGTTTGTCTATTCAAAATGAGATGGCTTGTTTTCCTAATTCATGGAAGATATTACTATTTAGGTTGGTGACGTCAGATGTGGCTATGAGTGTGTTGGGATCAATTTTTTTCTGGTATGTAGTTTAAAAAATCTATTTTCTCCTTAATATAACTTTTTATTTTATTTAGGAAAGGTTGTATCAAGATGTCTATTAGTTTGCTAAGTCTGCTAGTCGGGCATGATAGGCCTGCTACAATGGGCTTGTGTTGGTAACTTTATTTTTAAACGTGTTTCAACTCCTTTCTTTTCTCACTGTAAAACGGTTTTAATTATTGCAATCAAACTATAATAATTTAAAGTATTGCTATGAAATATTTATACTTCTTTTAAATACAAATCTTTCTTTTGTTCAGAGTAAAGCATTTTCAAGTACTGTTATATAACACTAATAACCCTTTTTGATATTAATCATTTGTTTGCATACACTTAAAAGTTTAATGTTTTGCTATCAAACATTTATAATATCATTCATTTCTAATCATTCGTTTGTAGAGTTAAATCGTTTCATGCATTGATATTCAATATTATTAATTCTATCGATCAAGTATTTGCACATAGCCGTATTGTTTCAAATCACAAATAATTGACCTAAAGCAATGATTGAACAGTTCTTTTAGACCCATATATTGGACCTCAACAGATACAACCGCTCCGGGTGACAATGTATCAGAGAGTAAAAGTAATCAAGGTGTGATCCACATTTCCCAAACCTTCGAAACTAGAGTCTCACCATTTGATGCATTTTAGTGTCATACTCTAGACAATTATTTCTCCACACAATTGACGTAAACATTTACGTTCTAGCATTCTAAGATAAAAATAAATATTGGAGGTTTCTTTGCACGAAACCAAAATGAAATGTACTTTCGGACCAATCTTATAGGTACTAGGGTTTGCCATGACGAACCGATTGATCATATCGCCCGTTTAGCCCAATAAGATCAAAATGTATTGTTGCAGGTCATGTGACCACTTTGGTAGCAGGGCAATGAACTTTTCAGCAGTTAGGATCCTGTTCTCAAACATTAATGTTCACCACTAACGGCGAACTGGTTGTTTGATTGAGGAGGGAGGGGCTTAGCATTCTGACATGTTGCAGTCTTCGAATTCTACAGCCTCCGACTACAAAGGGGTGTAAGCTAGTTTAAGGCAATTCAAATTCGGACAAACTTTAATAGAAGCATGCTTAATAAAGTAATCATGTATATTAACTAACATCTTGGAATCTTTAAAATTAAAGTTGATATTAGGCTCTAAAAAAGGTCTTTTCATACGAGGCCAGGGTTTTTTGTTTAAATGGAAATATGCAAGCAAATCATAAACTTTAAAAAAATCAACAAATGAGGACCTGATTAACTAATTATCCAGATAGATAAATAGATAAGTAAATAATTGTATTAAACAAACTGAAAACTACAAAGAAAAGGGCTAACATTGATAAAGACTGATGGATATGTCAGGGAATATTTATAATATGTAGATATGAACTAAATAATATAAATATTAGCATAGATAGATAGATATGTTATACTCTTTTGAAAGAAGAATTTTAACGCAAATGTCATTACGCAAATTTGAAATAGAGTGCTACCCATGAAAATAAAATGTTTTAAAACTCAACTCTTTCATCTTTTCCATTTCATTTAATGAATCACTCACTCTGATGAAGGTCTAAAAAGCGAAACACTAAACGTTGATAATTCCATAAATAATATCATGGCCTAAAAACTTCGTGCTTATCCATTGCTCTATATTTTCATAGTGTCGGATTTATTTCAGTTTTTTCCATATATATATATATATATATATATATATATATATATATATATATAAACTAGGGGACCGTAGTCAGGGCGACCCGCAGACTCCATATTCTAGAGCTATTATAACGAGGTATAGTGGAGAGCGCTACTCCTTTCCATCGATTGCTTCACTTTACATTTGATCCGTACCTCATAATACTGAATATTAAGCAAGGAGCCATCAAGTACCTTTTTCAGTGACTTTGGTATGACACGACCTGGGATTGAACCCAGGTCTCCCTGGCCACTGGCAAACACACTAATGGTAAGAGGATTTTTCCCTGTCGCACAGTTTAAGGTACTATTTATTTGCTTATCTCCTGAGCACAGGGGAAATTCTTAAACAAAAAATGTTTCCCTGAGTGCAGATATGTAATAAACACAGATAGTATGATTTTATTCGATGAAACTAAACGTACAGATTTTAAACCAATAAATTTGTAAAGGAAAATAAACAGCAACGTTTATTTCCCAAAGCTTTATTTACACTTAATTAGATATTAATATATTGACTCAGTAAATGGTGTTCATTATGTTTTTGGATAATGAAGTCTGTGGTAAACAGATCGTGGAAGCAGCACCCTACAAAACAACAGCTGTGGGTTCATTCACCACCCTTCTCATAAACTATACTGATAAAATGAACTAGATATAGTGGACCCAGTTCGTCAAGAAAGTACAAATTTATTGGCAACGTTCTCCGACAGATTTATCTACATGGACATAGCAATGTTGGCTGAACAGTAAAAACTTACATGCATGAGCTATGTGAGGACACTGGATGCCGTTTAGGAGAATTACAAAGACTGATGGCCGATACAGAGTGATCGCCATACAATAAATCCAATATGGTGATGATGAAATTAGATTTGTGAAAATTTTTCGAGTTGGAGATATAACAACCAAGTTTTGATCCTCATTTCTTATAGATACACGTCCTCTCCCAAAATGCATTTATAAAACAAGATATATCATAAGTCTTTATCTCTTAAAACTATGTCTTTCACAGGGAAATATGAATTTGATAATACGGTTTGCGGCAGAATAATCTCACCTGTACTGGAACGAAAATTTATAAAGACGGGTGCAAGCACACTATTGAAAATATTACTATAAAAAAGGACAATATTTGCCATTTTGTTTTTTCTTACAATAATCAGTTTGTTTTTTACGATCATATCGTCAAGATACTTCATCCCAGGTGCTATATATCACGGAAGACTTAACTAAAAGTTCTTCAGGCTCGCCTGGCTACTGCCTCTATTAATATCGGTGACCTTAGTTTACTTATTTGAGCCGTCAGATAACTCCAGAGGGATAAATCATAATGAGATATATCTGGAGAAATGAAACAGCTAAGATATGTCACCATGTAGTAAGATGATTTTCAATCACAAACACTCGATGTTTTTCTATTTCATGCCATGATTGGGTTGATATTGCTGAAAGACACCTCCAACCGACAAATCAAGATTTGCGCTTTGGCAGCGGACATTTTAATTCCAGGAGGTTATTCTGCTGGATTGGCAAAAACCTTCATTTATGTGGATTTGTAAAGTATAGTAAAAATGGAAGTTTTCAAAATATCGTGAGATTTTTTATAATTAATAAAAAAAGATTGTAAAATCGATATTGTTTAAAACATTTTAATAGATTAATAGGTTTTCGATATTTGAATTTTACTTTTCTCGTGATGCTAAGTTAGGGTTGCTCATATCAAATATAACAATATTTATTTCATGACAGGACATAGGAACTGAGAAATTCTTCAAACAAGGAAAACGGTGCATATGCCAAGAAAAAAAGAGATAGGCTCATCAAATAAAAAAAAAAATTAAGTGGTCCTTACATTAACACAATGCCGTTAAGAAAGAGCAAACAGCGAATAAACAGCCTGGCTTAGCAATGGATTTGTACAAGAATGAGCTGCACAACACACCTTGAATACAGAGTCACCTTCAGTTATCAGATGACAGGTGTCTCATCAGTAATTTCATAATTTGTCAGCAATAATCCATATGTTGTGCTGTTCCTCAGAATAATTGCATTGGAATTTGATAAAATGTCTCGTGCATCATAAAAAATGATTAAATTTTAATCATACAAAAATATTATATATACATATATATATATATATATATATATATATATATATATATATATATCGTCGCATCACAGTAGAAACGAATATATATATATATATATATATATATATATATATATATATACGAGGATCATTAAGTAAGTTTCCAGACTTTTTTAGTATGGGCACATTTATTGATAGTACACACATGAAACTCTAGTCCCCTTCGGACTAATCTCCTCCGGCTGCAATGCACTTGTTATACCGTTCCAACAACTTCTGGAAGGCCCCATCGAAGTCCTCTTGTGTGAGCGTGTCACTGATCTTCGTCACAGCCTCTTTCATCTCCTCAATGTCTCATAACGACAGCCTCTGAGCTTAGGGAATTACCAAAAGTCACAGGGAGCAAGGTATGGAGTATAGGGAGGTTGAGGGTGTGTCTTGATGCCCATCTTGGTCAAATAGTCTGTGACAAGGATGGTGTTGTGGACTGGTATATTGTCCTCGTCGAAATGCCACTGACCCGATTTCAAGATTACAAACCTCTTCCGACCGAATCTCTTCCTGAACTCCCTTAAAACCTTAACATAGTAACCCTAACCCTAACCCTTTGGCCAATCAATTCTGGTCTCTAG
This sequence comes from Sepioteuthis lessoniana, assembly GCA_963585895.1. Classification (NCBI taxonomy): domain Eukaryota; kingdom Metazoa; phylum Mollusca; class Cephalopoda; order Myopsida; family Loliginidae; genus Sepioteuthis; species Sepioteuthis lessoniana. The sequence continues at coordinate 9,041,772 of OY757910.1, forward strand.
ACTTCCTTACTCCTCCCACTCCTCCCATCATCCCTCACAGACACCTGCCTTCCTTGAATCTCAAAAACTGATGCTCGATTCATGCAAGATGGTCGAAAAGTAGTCTGAAGCATTCCATACGTTTCTGCGGCATTTTTTTCCAAGTTTAAAACAGAATTTTATTGCATATCGTTCTTCTAAAGTCCAAATTACATTTTTGAAATTAAGCAGCTGTGACAATCAGGATTTAGTAGGGTGTATTCTAATTGCTGCTGTAGCTGTTCAATTGAACTTGAAATCATAAAAATTGGTCAGTCATCTTATAAGATGTATAGAAATAACATACTGAATTCTCAAGAGTCTACGACGATTTTAAATGCTTTTACAAAAAGAGTTTGGAAACTTATTGAATGCACCACGTATCTATCTATCTATCTATCTGCGTTCAAAAAGTGTGAATAGAAACTTGTTAAACTCCGCTAAATAAATGACTTTGTAAAAATCTTCCTTTATAAGAGATATTAGTTAAATACAAACAAACAAACACACACACACACACACATTGAAAGAAAGAAAGAAAGAAAGATGGTTTAAAAACAAAATGAAATGCATCTATCTAATCTAAATCTTAGTAGATAGGGTAATAAGAAAATACGTTGGGGAATTTAATGACAAATATGTTTATAGATAGCTTAAAAACTTACCGAGATTGCTAGCAATCGGACGAAAGTGAAATAAACCCTAATGTTTCTTTCTATGTGAATATGGATACACAGGAAAAATAAAACTATAGGTAGATAGATAAGTAAGTAAATCTTATAACACATTGATAAATCTATAGACATAGATAGATAGATAGATTCACCAAAACATAAAATACTGCGACAAGATTACCGAACAATACTTCGCAAACGTCACTACATTGTTTAGTCTGAAGCAGCCTAATAGACTGAAAGAAAATTGTTAAGTATATTACTGCAGGGACATAAATTTGGATGTACATTGAAAGCTTCTGGCTATGGATGGAATAGATTATTGGAGAAAATAAAAAGAAAGGAGGAATAAATTATATTTTCCTTGGCTGATGGGGAAGGTCGATATGAAGGCAATACGAACGGACGATGATGAAACAAATGAAAAGGAAAGAAGAGAATGATAAATCGGTCATGAGATTAAAAGTTGTCCGTAATAAGGATGGTTGTTGCTTGGTTGAAAGGTTTGTGAATTGGCAATACATCAGTAGCTGGAGAAGGTGAAGGTGTCAGAAAATGAGTGGGGTGAAAGACTGAAGAAAATACACAGAAAGAAAACTATATATATGTATATATATATATATAGAGAGAGAGAGAGTTTTTTTTTTAATATTCTGTGGGCAGTGCAAGAATATGGATGGCTTCGTTGCTGAATGGCCGTGTATTCCACACCATCTTTAATGTCTAACATTTGAATCTAGGTGAAAATAATTTGGAGGCTGATTTTTTAGGTTTCATTTCTATTTTTCCGCTTTGCCGGCTAGGGCTGTAAGATATGCTAACTGATCCTCTCTAGAGGAGTAAGACCCCGCCCAACTATATTTCCTTTTTACCCTTATTGGTGACTTGGAATGCTTGAGGACAGTATGCTCGCAGTTAATAACTCCGTGAATCAGCAACCGAAGTTCTGGTATAAATTGCAATACTCCATTTAGAGGTTCACTTAGCTACATGAGCGGTAAGACTGGTCTGAGATGATCGTTTGGTCGTTCATGCAAAGAAATAGCACCGATATGCTTGTTCTAACTGAATTCTCAAATTACTCTTTAGGCAAACAAATGACTAAACCCTATTTTATCTTAAAGTTGTGAGAAGGCGTCGGCTGAGGTTCACTTGCGTTAAAACAAAACTATTTGAAAGCCTTTAAACCGGATGAAAACAAACGATTAGTATTAGGTAGAATTATTAGGATAAAAAAGAAATACTTGAAAATAGTTAACTGTGTGCAAACAAATGAATATTGTTAAATGCGTCTAAATAAATTATTAAAAGTAAATTAGATTGAAATACTTGATAAATAGAACCGATAATGTAAATTGGAAATACTCGAAAACATTTAACTGTGTGCAATAAAATGATGTCCAACTTGTTTAAAAATGAAGTTACCTACAGAAAAATCACTAACAATCAAATAACCTTACGTAAAGCTTTTTCTTAATTGCATAAAACTTTTTTTCCCCATATTAGTTTATGGGGCCTTGGGTTCAATCAATCTAAGATATTATATATATATATATATAAATACACAAAAGTGAAAGTCCGCTCTCCGGATGAAGACAGAGACTACTTTGACATCGTAGCAGGAGTGCTGCAAGGAGACACATTAGCCCCATACCTCTTTATCATTTGTCTAGACTACGTGCTTTGAACGGCTATTGATAGAATGAAAGACAACGGTTTCCAGCTGACAACGGAAAGAAGCAGAAGATAACCCACCCAAACAATTATGGATGCGGACTACGCCGATGACATAGCGGTTCTGGCAAATACACCCTCCCAAACCGAAAACCTGCAACATAGTCTGGAACGAGAAGCTGCTGGAATAGGCCACCATTTCAACACAGACAAGACGGAATATATGTGCCTTAATAAAAGAGGTGACATCTCCACACTAAATGGTAATTCTCTGAAACTTGTGGACAAGTTTACCTACTTCGGAAGCAGTGTCTTATCAACCGAGACAGACATCAACACGTGACTAGCAAAGGCATGGACCACTATCGATGGACTATCGGTAATATGGAAGTGAGACCTGACGGATAAAATAAAACGCAGTTTTTTCCAAGAAGCGGTGGTATTGATACTGCGAGATGGATGCACTATATGGACGCCGACAAAACGTATGGAGAAAAAGGTTGACTGCAATTACACAAGAATACTGCGAGTAATATTGAACAAGTCCCGGAGACAGCACCCCACAAAACAGCAGCCACCTTCCAGTCATCACGAAAACTATCAAAGTTAGACGAACCAAACATATGGTACACTGCTTGACAAGTAGTGACGAACTCATAAGCGACATACTCCTATGGACCCCTTCACGCGGAAGAGCAAAGACAGGACGATCAAAAAGAAGCGATATACAACAGCTCAGTGCGGATACAGGATCTAGCTTGAAGAACTCCCGGGAATAATGGACGATAGAGACGGGTGGCGGAAGAGGTTCAGGGATACCTATCCTGGCGGCGAGACAATATGATATATATATATATATATATATATATATATATGTGTGTGTGTGTGTGTGTGTGTGTGTGTGCGTTGTTGGGCAGCAGCCTTTCTTATAAGCAACACCTTATCCAAAAAATGTTCCCCCAGCTGATCCTACCAAAAAGTAAGATTTACCATTTACAAAAACAATTTTTAAAATCTTAACCTAATTATTTTCCTCAATTCTTCTTCTGTCACTGAACTTCTTCATAGGACATATGTCGTATATGTGGCCAAATGTCTTTTGGGAGACTGTCTCTCCAACAAAAATAATACGTACGTTGGTCTTACAATTACAACTCTTTCAAGATGTTTTACTATGCACCTAAATGATCACAACACCATAGCGTTAAATCTTAAAACCCACTCTATTCCCAAAGTTTAAAGCACCACTATAATAGCATACACAATTAAGAAGCTACCACTACAAATCCTAGAAGCTCTACTTATCAAAAGAAAAACAAGATAGAATTACAGCAATTAACTTTAAAAATAACGACAATGTTTGGAAATGCCGTTAGTCCTTTCTTTAATATTTTATTTTTCTGGATAATATTCTATTTTCGTTGAAATCATTCTGTTTTAAATTCGTTTGATGTCACTGGAATCTCAGTTTTATCTAACTTTGTGTTTACGTAATTTTGTAATATCATAAAAAATCCTAAAACTTAAAAAAAGAAAGAAAAAAAAACACTCTTTACACATACAAACAACCCAAGATGATGGCCTATTAAATTTCTGAAAGTGCTCGGGAAAATTTCGGTAAATTCATCAAATAATTCCAACCTATAACCAATACACTTGTCGGGAAATTTGAAAGTACTTTATAAAATTATATAGAAAAAAATGTGTTTAATATTTAATCAAGCATGTTTATATATATATATATATATAACTGGTATATAGAAAATAGATGGTATAGGAATTATATTTTGATACCACAAAATATGCTAGTCGTACAACATTGCCAAAGCATGTGTCAAATAAAAGATGAAAAGACAAAGCTCCCTAAGTAAAAAATATCGTGAAATAGGCTCAAGCTTCCAAAGGATGCATCAATAAATGAAGACTGTGTCTCGAAGAAAATTGTGCATCCCAGAAAATGTTCAAAACAATTTGCCGAACAAGCGAAGCGAATCGATATCAAAGGTTAGACATATTAATAAGTTTCTCATGTATTATTTACCACCTGACTAATTCTATATGTCCTCTTCTATTCGGACAGCCCTACTGATATATATATATATATATATATATATATATATATATATATATATGTGTGTGTGTGTGTGTGTGTGTATGTGTATTTCCTCATTTACACTTTTATCTGAACACATAATTTTACTCCATACGATAATTTCGATTGGTTGGTACTTTTGTTCACTCTTCTAGTGTTCATATTTTTTTCTCTTCTTGCTTTGTTTTTTTATGCCAGATCTCCCTTAATGGATTATTAAATGACAAATCGTATTTTATACACAAATATACATATATATATATATATATATATATATGTGTGTGTGTGTGTGTGTGTGTGTGTGTGTTCTATAATTGATTGAATAGGATAGACGCTTTGCTTCTTCGTATTTTATAACTGATTGGTTCAAGTCATCCTATGAGTCATTTCACATCTGAAATGAATGCATTTTAAAAGATGACATATTTTCGCCACGCATTTTCGCCTGTAGCTGGAGCCATTTTTGGAAGAACAAACATTCGAGTTGGTCTTCTTAAGGGTAAGTTTGGATTAAGGGTCAAAAACACACATATCACAACACATGTTAAAATAGGGTTTGAAATCAGCAGTGGACAGGATATTAAAGATAAATATATTCGATGTGATATCAGCTGAGATTAAGATGACGGATCACTGCAAAGTTTTAATGATACGTGTTTTTATCAGATTACTTATGAGGATAATTAGTAGAATATATTTAAGAAGACTCTAAGACGCAGAGTGAGTTGATTTGTTAGTCGGTCAGTGGGCTAGCAGTCGATGTGTTGGTCAGTCAAGCGCTTTCAGTTTTAGTCGGGAGTTGAGACTTGCAGCCGATTTGTGGGTGAGGGCTTGGTCGGTAAAGAAGAAATGACGTCTGTTTGTTCATATGCTTTGAATGAAACTCTTTGCCTTTTTTAGTGACATGACACATATCTTTCATTCTATCACTCTTGTTTCGTGACTGCTGGTGAATGTTGCAGATAGCAAATAGATTTTCAAATCGAAAATACAGGGTCTGTCTTGTATTTGTGTAATGTAACGATTTTCATATTCAGGTCCGGAAATGATATTCATATTTATAAAGATGGCGTGTCGGTGAGGCAAAGTAACACTAATTATATTTGGTGCAGTAATATCCATGTCTTTTCTAAAGTCACTTATCGTTGAGTTTTACCTGATCAACACAAGGCCCCATACTATCGCCTGAACAGTGGAAACCATCAATCAGTTTGTTTGGAAACAACTAATAAATCTTCCAGAAATCCAGATGTGTTCTCCACAGATTTCCAATTGCTTAACCCCCCAAAGGAATTTCTTCTGGGAACAAAGTTTTACGTGATAGTGAAGAGAAGAGTACCATGTGCAAATGGCTAAAAACAGCATCCAAATATTTATATGCTGAAGGAATACGAAAGCTTACTTTTGGTAGGAAAAATGTGTTTTAAAAGATGATTATATTAAAAAATGATGCAATTTTCCTCCGTGAAATATGAGGTGTAATATCGCCGAATTAACTTTATTTATTGAAGGACTCACGTAGATTTAACACGTGTGCCTTGGGAAGCAATATTCTGTGTTATAAGCTGTTTTAATTTAAGTCTGAACAATAATCATTGATCCCAGTACCTTAGCTTGAAGGCAGACACAATGAGTTATGCAAGGCGATTGGGAAATAAACACGAATAAACCTTTGGGGCATTAAACTGAATCTATCTTGGCAGTGTGCATGTGAGAACCAATAACCAAGCATCAGGCTACAGACTGAAAAGATAGTTTAGTCACCTTTTCTTTGTTTCAATTTTCCTAATACATATCACTCAGTGATATTTTTTTGGCGATTTTCAAATTCCACCAAGGTAATAGTTTTCTTCATTCTTGATCATATAATATTATTGTTAATATTAGACGATGTCTCTAGTATAGAGTTATTTTAGTTTGGATTCTTAAAATATCTTTATACTTATTTACAATTCCTTAATCCTTAAAGGAGAGTTTCACGCTGATAAATAAATAACATTGTAAGTAATTGATTTTGAGCGTAAATAAAAAAAAAAACAGTTATCTAAAAATCAAGAGCCGGAAGAAAGATGAATTGACAGGGTTCAACATCCCGTCCAGTGAGCTAGTAGTAACGAAATAAGTCAGATAGAACGAGCCAGACCGGGGTTTTTTTTCGAAGTAATCAGCGATCGGTTATCAAAATCCCGCATCCTGTGTCAGTTATCCATTTCTGCTGGTTTCCATTGCTTCCTGAGACTAAGCGGAGATAACAAATCAACAAAGTCTTAAGACGAATTGAGTTTTTTTAGGTTTCCGTTACCATCCGACAATTAGCAACCACTGACTTAAGTGTCGCGAATACGCTACAAATGATGTAAAAAACTTTAAAACTGATTATTTTACTGAAAAAAGCCAGAAGATGAAATCAGGACAACATTTTTCGTGCTCAAATTTCACAATGCATGTTTTTACGCTGTGATGCAAGTATATTAGCAGGCTGGTTTTATAACAAATTTAAAAGTGATGTATTTTGTTATGCCACCGTCATTTTCTCAATTATAATTTGCAGTTAGATAGGGCCAAAAATATATATCATCACATTTATTTTACAGAGGTGCAACATTCGTTACCAAATAAATGATTTTTATCCTTAGAGAGGATCCAATCCGAAATTACCAACCTTGGTCAGAGTGGAACCTGGGAGTAATTGTAGAAACGGCTGATTCCAAACTCTTCTAAAGATCCAAAATAGTTTTATCTTTGGATGCAATTTACTGTCATACCCAGAAAGTAGTAAAACAGTAACTCTCATTTCTGTGTTACGATGATTTCGCTGAGTAACATTATATATATATATATATATATATATATATATATATATGTCAGATTGACAATTTTGTCACATTTTCCATTTCATAATATATAACACCTATTATATCCCACAAAAAATAAAATTGCAATTCCTATGTAACCAAAGGGAAAATCGTGTAATGATACCTCTCACTGGTCTTGTAAACTTATTTGCTCAAGAGAGCACGAGCTGTGTAGCTTGATTTGAGCTGGTCTAGCCTGATAGAGCCCTTTTCTCTCCAGGATTACAACTGGTTGGAATTCAATTTTTTTCTTTTCTTTGACCGTTAGCAATACCAAGGTTACAGAGCCCAATCTTTCTAACTATTTCACCTGAGGAAAAAATTAGATTCTTCTTTTTATCAATCGTATTAGCGTTACGTAGAATGCAAACAGTGACGTTTAAGATTTGACTTCGGGTCGTCGAGGCAATTTTCTACTTACAATACGTTCCTCTCTCTCTCTCTCTCTCTCTCTCTCTCTCTCTCTCTCTCTCTCACTCACTCCTTTTATATATATATATATATACGTGTTGCCTTCAATAAGTTTTCATAGAGTTTTTGTACAGGCATTTAAAATTGTCGTAGACTCTTGAAAATTCACTATGTTATTGCTATACATCTTATGAGATGACAGAAAATGTTTATAATTTCAGGTTCAATTGAACAGCTGCAGCAGGAATTGGAATACACCCTACTAAAACCTGATTATCACAGCTGGTGAATTTCAAAAATGCAATCTGACATTTTAGAAGAAGGATATGCAATAAAATTGTGTTTTAAACTTAGAAAAAATGCCACAGAAACGTATGGAATACATCTGACTGCTTTTGAACTAGATTGTATGAATCGAGCATCAGTTTTTGAGTGGCATAAGAGATTCAAAGAGGGCAGGGAGTTTGTGAGAGATGATGAGTGGTGTGGGGGGAGTAAGGAAGTCAATAGACCAAAGTTGATTAGCCAATCGGTTAGGGTTAGGGTTACTATGATGAGGTTTCAAGGGAGTTCAGAAAGAGATTCCGTCGGAAGAGTCCAGCACTCTTCAAATCGGGTATGTGGCATTTACACCAGGACAATGCACCAGTCCACAACTCTCCGTCACAGATTATTTTACCAAGATGGGCATCAAGACACATCCTCAGCCTCCATATTGTCCAGACCTTGCTCCCAGTGACTTTTGGTTATTCTCTAAGCTAAAAGGCAGTCGTTATGAGACGATGAAAGAAGCTGTCGTTATGAGGAGATGAAAGAGGCTGTGACGAAGGTCATTGACTCGCTCAAACAAGAGGACTTCGATGGGGCCTTCCAGAAGTTGTTGGAACGGTAGAACAAGTGCATTGCAGCCGGAGAAAATTACTTCGAAGGGGACTAGAGTTTCATGTGTGTACTACCAATAAAAGTGCCCATACTAAAAAAGTCTGGAAACATATTTAATGTTCCTCGTATATATATATATATATATAAATATAAGGGTGTACTATATTTTTTACTGTTACCTATTCATATGTTTGCATATAAATTTTCAATCTCATGCAACTTTGTAATGAATAATATCTAAAATTTATATTTTCATTTTTTACTATCCAATTAGAAATAATAAACTTAATCTATATTTTCATAAGAACAGATATACCTTTTTTAAATATATGGCTATAATTACTTTTAGGCATATCACCAATAAATGATTAAACCCTAATTAAAAAAAAAAAAAAAAATAATAATTCTGATCTCGGGAAAAAAATTCCTTAATTTCATTATTTCGTTTATATACTTCACTTCATTACGCAGAAAATCTACTTCATCCACGAAAATTTAACGATCAGCAAATCATATAATATTAGTAATAATACAGGAGAGTAAAAGTGAGTAAAAAAAAGCAAAAATGCTTTTCATACACCGCAATAGAAAGAAGAAAATATTAAATTCTAATGAATTCTTTCAAGACAATTTCTCAAGCAAAGGTTATGTATGAATTGATAAACAGAAAGAACGGAACCGTTAAGGGTGAAAACAACAGCCTCAAATATTATGTTTGGTCTTTAGTTGGTCGTTTTAAGAGAAAAAAAAGAATTGTGATTGACTTGAAAGACTGCTGGCAGTGTCTGGCCATGATATGATCCTCAATTCGATCCAGTCAACTGGAAACAGGGCTGAATCAGTGGTAAAAAAATCACAATAAAAAATATTCCTGCAGTAACAACTGAGCATTTATTCAGAATTCAATGCTTTATATTAAAATCGAGAAAAATTAATTGCCGCTATTTTATTTCAGCTTTTTAAGCATTTTCTGAAAGAAGATATTATCTAATATGTCATTTTCGCGCTGTTGATTTATTCTAATTGTTTTATTTTTATTGGCGTTTTTTTTTCAAATTAATGATAGAAAAAATGTAAATTTTAATAAGCTTTGTATGAGTTAGAAATCTTATCGTACAACTAAGTTTCCACCATTCTGGGCTCCAATTCAGCCAAACTAGTTTATTGTAATATTGCTGAAATTTTTTTAAACTCTACTCGAAGATAAAGCTATTAATGGTCTTAACGTAACGGTTATCGTTTTTAAAACTATAAACCAGAATTCAAATCCAGGAAAAGAGTTTGTGTGTCATTTAACGTTAATATCATTTTGAAATCCATTCTCACCCTGATTACAGGTAGATTGTTAGTTATACTTATTTCTTAATCCTTGTTTAGGCCACTAATCCAGGAGAAGGTAGACTTAGAAATCAAAACCTGCTTTAAAAAGGACTTTACCCAAGATTCTGCATTAAAAAAAATACTGTGATGGTTAATTTTATCATTTATTCTATAATTTAGCTTTATCAGGTCGCTAATTATTCAGGGGGTCTTCAAGTTATCAAAAATTTTCGAGGGAAAAGGCTCTTTTTTTCAAAATGAATGTTTTTTTTAAGAACCGACGAAGTTCAGAACATTCGTTTAAAGTCAAATTGGATTGGTCAAACGCGTGCACGGAGTGGGACTGATGTTTAACACTTGACATCAAAATAACATCGGAGAAGACAAGAAGGCCAAATATAAATAAATGGATTCATGTCTTGTCATAAGTCTGATTGAGGTAAAATAAAAACATAATGAAAGTTAGGGACACGTGTGATAATCATGATGAGATAACGGAATAACTTAGTGAGATAACATCACTATTGATTTAGTATATTTTTGAATATATAAAAATTTGCAAATTTTAAAAATCTATCAGTTACGGAGTTGAGTTGTCAATAGCCAGTTGGAAGTTGAATTGTTGATTGAATTGAGTTAGAGTTGAGACAGAATTGAGATCTACAGAGCCCCTTAGGTCATGGCAGGGGATGGTTGACTCTGTGTAGCTTCAAGTGTGTCTCTGTTCTTAGACCCTAAGAAGATCTCTCTCTCTCTCTCTCTCTCTCTCTCTCTCTCTCTCTCTCTTTCTCTTGTGCTTCAGTGACTGCTAGAAATATGTTTACCGTCTGAATAATAAAACACCTTACTATCTGGAACATCTAAGTCGCTTTATGTTTGAAGGAGCAACATCTATTGATGTTCCAGATGGTGCCATGGTGTTTCACTCTTCATATTCGGTACTGTGACAAGCATAGTACCACACTGCTCATGACGCAGGAGTTAGTTAAATGTGGACAAGAAGATCAAATTTGAAGTAATGTGAGGTAGAATCTGACACTTTTTCCACTAGCCCTTACTATTTCCCTCTTTGTAAAATGTCCGTGTTACAGGACTTATTCATTCGTTTGGTAGTCATTACCCGACGTAGTCGTCTCATCCCATATGTATATACATTAGTGAGCCATTAAAGGAAAATCCATGAAATCTCTACTGGCCCCCAGCCTAAACAAATCAAAACTAAAAAAATAAAGGCTGAGAAACCCAGTTTAAACAAATACATTAGTGCTACTTTGAGTCTGGAATATGAATTTGAAAATTTCATCGAACTATTTTTTATTGTTATTCCTTTTTAAGAACATCTGAGATCTTCGAATGAACGATTTTCAAATGCCTTGCTCGGTGTCAAGATGCCAATAAGCAGCAAAAATAAAGGATGAAAACAAATAAAATGTCTTGTAAATACGAATATTTATCCGGAACTGTAATAAAACCGACTCTAGGTCATATATATTTAATTAGAGCTACCTATTAACCCGTCTGTAATATGGGTAAATACTACTAGTTAGATAAGAAGAAGTAAAAACTTCTCATAAAAACAAGCAAAAATATGGTCACGACACAGACAACGAACGTTTTGAGCAGAGTTGGTTCTTAAAAATTCATAACGGAAACAAAAGCCTTGAATATGTATCTGGTCGCAGATGTTTCTTTGATTGACTCCAACTAAGTAAGAATATACAAAAAAATGTAACCACCTTCTTTATTCCGGAAGAAATAAGAGCCACACAATTTAAAAGCTGTTTGATATGGGGCACACAACAGTTGATCGTTAAGTTTCGGATTTTGTGCTGAAAACCAGCTTTAAAAATTGATGCTATTTCGTCACTGCTATCTATAAGAAAAGAAATAGGAAGGTTTAGTTTACTTTATTATTGTACACAAACCGACATTTATATAATTGATTTTAACGGCATATCAAATCATCTGGTGTTACTTTATACTAAGAGTTTACTGAGTATCTTACAAAGAACGCTTATATTTAAGTTTTTGTGTATTTTAAAGAATTGTATCGTTTCAGTTCTATTTCAAACAATTCAGTTTAGCATAAGTACACAGTTTCATTGTCAAAAACATTTCTATTTCAAGCTAATCAGTTTAGTCAAACAGTTCTAATTTAAACAATTCAGTTTAGCTTAAAGTACGCTCTTTAAATGTCAAAACAGTTATATTTCAAGCAGTTCTGTTCAGAATAAGTATTTAGTTTAGATATCAAAACAGTCCTATTTCAAGCAATTCAGTTTAGTTCAAACGATTTAGTTTAATGTAAGTACGGGTTCAATGTCAAAAATAGTTCTATTTCAAGCAAATCTGTTTAGCATGCAAAATATTTCCATTTCACATATTTAAGTTTAGCATCAATACGCAGTTTATTGCTTTTTTGTTAGATTTATGGTATATCAACCTTTGTTGGTTATTTAATGCCAAATCCATTTTTATACAAATAAACTGTTCTATTTTCAACAATTCAATTTCGCATAAGTACAGAGTTTAATTGTCAAAAACCGTTCTATTTCAAAGTATTCAGTTTAGTCAAACAGTTCTAATTCAAACAATTCAGTTTTTTTAATCAAAAACAGTTCTATTTCAAACAATTCAGTTTAGAGTAAGGTAAGTTTCAATGTCGAAAACAGTTCCATTTCTAAAAATTCTGTCTATCTTAAGTACGTAGTTTGAATATCAAAACTGTTCTATTTCAAGCAATTCAGTCTAGCTTAAGTACGCAGTTTAGTTCTATTTTATTCATAGATAGGACTATCAGATGCTATCACTCCAGGCCAGAGTGGACCAGGGAACGTTGGCAATGAAGGGGTACTCCGTGTTCCCCAAACTCCAGCATTACTGAACTTCACTTTCAGATTGTTTAGTGTCATATCAGGACACTCATTGTAGGTGTCTTTTTCTTCTGCAGATATGCAGTCGGTGTATTCGGCAACCCCAGCCGACTGGGCCGCTTGTTGGGGGAATCTTACTCCTTTACACAGGTGCAATCGGTGTATTCTGCAACCCCAGCCGACGGAGCAATCAGTCTCTCCATTAACTATATAAAAGTATCATACCCAGAAAAACTCTTGAAGTGAGAGTCTTACCTCTTTTATGAATATGTTTAAACGTTAAAACTTTTAACGATATATAATGTAACAGAAAATATTTAAACTTAAAAAGCTTTCCATTTGTGTTCTCTTTGAAGTCTATTTGATTTTGTTCAATTTTCCATGTTCAGTTTATAAAATTTCAGTTTCAAAGATCTATTAAAAAGGTTTTCGAAGTGCCCGTGGTGTAATGGTTATCGTCGTAGGAAATGGACACGGTGACACGAGTTCAAAACCTAGACGAGACTGATTGCATTTCACATAGAACTAATACCCTTGGGTAAGGTATGAATCCAATTATTCTCCCTTCAGCTATGAGTTAATAGTAGGACAGACTGTTCTTCAGCCTTGGTGAGGCAACTAGTCTGGGAGAAAGAAAACTCTGAATTCTAACCTGTTAAACTCCGCTTAAAAATTGACCTTGTGTCATATCTTGCCCGAGCGAAGTGGGTGGTAAATATTATCAAAAAGGTTTTAACATATTCCCACGATATTATGACATGTCTATATATGATAAATTTAACTGAGAATTAATTTTTATTTTAGCGTTTAAAAAACCTTCTATTGTATTTTAAAAGGCTCATGATGAAGAGAGAAACTTTACCCAATCATAAAATGAACATCAGGTTTTCAAATCCTTTGGCTTAGCATTTTTGATGGATACTGTATTCAATGCATTCATTTTAATTATCTCTCTCTCTCTCTCTCTCTCTCTCTCTCTCTCTCTCTCTCTCTCTCTCTCTTTCTATCTATCTATATATCTATCTATCTCTCACTCTCTCTCCCTCCCTGTATCGATTGATAGATTAAAATAAAAATCCATCTATCTATCTATTTACACTTATCCGAATAAACGTTAAATCTTAGAATAATTCAAAATGTCCTTTCAATATTTAAATGAACAGTTGTAAATAGAGAATTGAATCTCTGAAGTGTAACGAACCTCCCCAAGAAAACAAAATGTTCGCATAGCGGAGTATGATTTAAAGGTATGATAAATTCCCTAATATAGAGAACATCAAACAAATTTGTCGAATGCTACATGAATTCAAGAAACCCGTGAACAGAGATGAATATTAAATATAGAAATCCTTACTTTAAATTAACTCAACCCTTAAATATTTTTACTCTCATTTATTTACTTCCACATTGAAAATGATAACTTGTCTAAAATGCATTATTTAAAACTGCATTTACTTTTGTAGACCTACTTTCCAACTTAATAACAGAATCAAATGAAAAATGTGGAACTTTACTTTATTTGGTTTGCAAAATCAAACGTTGAAGTTGTTATCGAAAGTTTAGGTTAGATTAAAACGTGAAGTCTTTGGAAATCATAAACATTTCAGCCTTGAAACGTATGCGTTCGTGATGACCGGAGGACTAAAATCATCGAAATTAACCAATTTGTTTAAAAACAAAGATAAACTTTCTGCTAATACCATTAAAAAAACAGGTAATAATACGCTTATCCCCGCCCAGCTAAGGAATAAATAGTTCAACTAATGTTCTACAAGGATCATTTTAGTTTAAGACAAACCTGGATGTTTTTAAGTTATTAAAAAAGGAAACAAACTAGATTTTATGCAGCTATTCTCACTGCTACCACTGCAGTGAGGTAAATCCCCCCAGCGCGAAAATGTGTCTCCTTGAGAGTATATTTCAAGGATAAAACCGAAAAAAAGAAAACTAGCGAGAGGGCATTTTTTCTCATCTTTACGGAAAATAGGTTTGCTGTTCAAATACACAGTTATTATATGTGTGAGCGGTGTAATGATTACCGTTCTTGGAAATGGAAAGACTGATCCCAGTTCAAATCGTGGGCAAGTCTGTTCACGAGTCACCAATGCTCCTGGAATAGGTATGAATCCAATTATTCTGCCACCAGCTATGGGAAAATAATAGGGTAATCCGTATGACAACAAGTCTAGAAGAAGAAAGTACCTGAATTCAAATTTTATATATGTATACATCCAACACAAACGATAAACTATATATATATATATATATATATATATATATATATATGTGTGTGTGTGTGTGTGTGTGTGTGTGTGAAAACTTGCATGAATTTATGGCATGGTGACCTTTTCACACATGCACAGGATGTTCTTCAAAATGTTTGCTTGAAGCAGAATGTTATGGATATATATTCAAATGTCTAGTGGCAAGAAAACATTTTTTCATGAAAATAAACCCTCACGCTTTTACCAACTGAAATATAAGATTTCATCTTTAATAAACTCTTCGAAGGATGCAAAATGAATTCCCCCAAAATATGTTGAATACTCGCCCATTAGTAGATTTAACACCGCTGAATCGAGAATAATTCTTACAAGACCTTTGATTGAATAAACTTAAATTACGTAGAACTGAGTTAATGTTTCCATTAAAGCCTCCCGACAAAAATCGCTCTGGATTTGGAATATTTGTATCTCTTGAAAAAACATTTAAGCCAAACATTGTTATGAAGTTGCGGTTGATTTTTATTATAATGTCATCAGCCAATTCGACTTGTATAGTTTTATTGCAGAAAATTTATATAAAAGACGATTGATTGTTTATATTTTGAACCAGAATGTTAACGCTTAAAAGATTTAAAACCTGAAATCGCAATTCTAAACGTAAATACCCTTAAGCGATGCTGATCACGTCAACCGAATGGCGTGACAGAAAAAGTTAGCGATGGATTATGCATATAGTTTGGCTTAAATCAAGAATAGTAGACGTCGTTGCTGACCCGAAGGTAAAAACAGACTTACGAAAGTCCCAAACGACGTGTAGAGTCCAGATTAAAGAAAACCGAAAAGAAAGCGAAATCCCAAGCGTAAAACAGATTTCTAAATAAGAAGATGTGACTCGCAAAATTCTGTATTATCAACAATCTTTAAAATAAACTTTGAAAGGTTTTTTTTTCATCAATGTTTATTGATTTTGTTAATTTGCTTCTCTACTCGATGATGGTTTGCTCCGAAATTTATTCGTCAAACTTTTTCTTGGCCAGTTACTAAACGAATTATTAACTGACGCATTATAAAATCCCCACCGCTCTCTGACCGTTTCTCAAACTTATCAGGATCGTTCTTGTGGTTGACCTTTTGTTGTCACTTATGAGGTCTCGTGGGATGAAGAGAGTGTTATTATACTATTCTAGTTATATAGAATAGCGTATGTAGGATGAGCAATTTAGACAAGAATCAATATATGTAAATCAATGAACACTTTAAATAGTATTCACAATTTCTCTTTTAATTCTTTATGTATACAATGATTTCTAAATGATATTAACTTATTTGTGATAATGTTAAATATAATCTAATTATTTTTTTGGCATATTGATTTAATTATCATATAGTAAGTAAGTAAAGTTGGCGACCGTAGTTGGTGGTGCCCAGAAAGCTCCTTTTTCAGTAGCTACTACACCGAGTCCTTTCCATGAATTGCTCCAGTTTACCCTCGATACGTACCTCATATTTCTGAGTGTTAAGCAATGAGGTATCACATACCATTTCTAAAGTCTTTGGTATGACGCGATCTGGGATTGAACCCATGTCTCCCGGATCATTGGCGAACACTCTACCCACTTGGCAGCGAATGTTGTCAAACTGGAGAGAAAAAATTTTGAACATTGCACTCGCAGTAGACGAATTTTCATCGCGTGATGAATAATTCAGAATGTGACACAATGTCAGATTGTAAGTAGAACAAAGCAGCTTTCAAGTCAGTTGGCCTTTTCGTAGGCTGGATGCCAAAACCAAGTCTAAAGACCCCCGTATAACCTACTTTTTACAATGGATAGAGATAGCGTATAGAAGGATCCCTGACTTTTCTATGGGAAGTCGCGTTTAGTGAAAAGCAAAACAGTCTTGTGCATCATTTGAAATCAGTTTGCTGAATCTGTTTGCACAATGATAGCAATTACATTCAGACTGTCTGATTTTGGATCATGTAAGAATTTTGAGAAGGTTTTTGTCTTTATTCTCTTCAATATGAGCAGAATCTTTCATACGTAGAAATCAATTGTTGCATTGACTTTTTCATTATGAGGAGACATCTTCTACATGAACTTGATGAATGTTGGCAACAGCTTAAAGCGAGGAAAAGTTCCGGCGAGGAATGACAGTATGATTATTGGAATTCCTCTCCAGCCTCGGGATCAGGATCAGGCGATAATATGCCTAACTGCACGAAATGTCTTTGATATTGTATTATGCTTAAAGATTATTGAGGCGTCCTTAGCATAACAGTCATCAACGAAGAAAATAGAGTCGGTGACCCGGGTTCAAATCCCGGAAAAAAACCTTTTGAGTTTCACTTCAAACTAATGTCCTTGAGTAAAATAACCTCACGGGCCGGGTTGGCGTTCGATCATCTAGAGAGAACCCCGTTGCTAAATCTAACACCCGACCGAGTGGATATTCTGGTGTTCTACTCACGTCTTTATCTTATCCCTTTTCCCCTCAACTCTCGAAAGGACACTAATTGTCCCGTCACTTTCGCCTGTCAAGTTGGGCTGGAGAGATATCTGCTTTGCCTCGCTTCTGCACATGCGCACCGAAATTTTGGACCTCAAGTTTTCCTTAGTGTCACGAGGTCTCCCACTAAGAGAGGAGGAATAAGGAATTTCCACTACCATCCACGTTTGGATTAGCAAGCCGTCAAAGAATGACCGTTAAGAGAGATAATGTAGGTCAATCCCTAAGTAACAAATCCAAGTCAGAATGGAAACAAACAAATGTTTGTACTTGGTGACACGATGGGTAAAGAATGGGATACAGGGACATATAGTAGCCCTAACGAATCGCCTGACAGGGGAAGGAAGAAGATAGAAGCCAAATGATTGGCTAGAACCCTAAGGCGAAAGTGGAAGCTGCTTCCGTCAGGGGAAGTAGGGAATAAAAAAATCAGTTGTTGCACAGAGGTCGTGGCGGACGAATCTAAAGCCAAGACTCCGGGTAAAAGAAGACGAAAAATATCTCGGATAAGAAGGAGCCATACCTTCAAGCCAGAACTAAAAATAACCCAAAGTCTGTTAGCCCGTAAAAGAAGAAATATTCTCCACAGGAATCCATCGAAATAAGATAAGTAAACTTTGAGACTGTTTCTCCCTATACCCAATTGTACACCATCTCTCTCTCTCTCTCTCAATTTGAGAAAAGACTAAAGAAGAAAGAAAAGAAAAGAAAGACATTTATGTTTATGTACTATCCGTTAATAATATAGCCGACGCGTTGAATATGTGTATCAGCATATGTAGTAAAAAGATTGACATATTTTCATATTCCCACGTGTTGAAGTTGTTCATTCGTGTCATTTACAACGCCGTTGTTATTTCATGTTTCTATTTCAGCTTCTATTCGCCTTATCCTCGCTTAATTTGTCCTAAATGAATTCCTTTAAAAATAGCCCAAATGGGAAACCGGAGTTGTCGACTACTATAATTAATATTATTACTTCTAAACCTAGAGGTCCATATCTTCCATTGTTCTAGGGGAAGGAGAACTAGTAGCCTTGGTGTGTGTGTATAGAGTGAAATTTGGAAACCCTTGCCAACGGTGGTCAGTCTAGCCATAAATTAACCCCACATACTATGCCACTTCCTACATGCCCGAGAAAGGACTCTGAACAAGGACTTATTCTACAAGGGATCAAGTGCCAGTCTGCCCCGTCTTCACACGTGCGAAAAAAAAGTCCCGTTTTGGGATTTTAGTAAATTTGCCGTAACACTTAGTCATAACTACAACGATTTCCACTGCCTAGTTATTCGTCCACTACTATCTGATTTATTTATTAATTCATTTATTCAGTTTCTTCTGGGTTGTTCAATTACATAACAGTCTCTGTCATTTTGGCTCCCTTCATGTGTGTACACGTTGATATTGCGATAACTTTGCGAAAATCCTTAACAGTTACCAAAAAAGTCTGAGCCATGCTGGTCATCGCCTTTTACTTCTCTGCCCGCGTCTCTCTTCCTGTCTCATAGACTGCCAACTCTTCGACACCCAAGCATTAGACTTAACTTACCACCTTTCTACCTCTACTTCGGATCTCAGACCCTCACGAAGGTTCACGCGGGTTGACACGAGCATAGCTTCTTGTCCATTTTGGCGCCAAGATCATTCACAAGCAACTCTCACAAAGAAACTTCTTCAGACAATCCGACAAAGTCCAAACATGCTGAGGATAAAATCCTTTCTTTATCAACAGACACACACACACACACACACACACACACATATATATATATATATATATATATATATATATATATACGTGTGTGTGTGTGTGTTTCTCTGTATGTGTGTCTGTGTGTGAATACATATTATCGTAATATTCTTGAAAACATCCTGAATCTGTTTCTTCCTCTGATATTGATAAATAGTATATATTTATCCACCCCTCCATCACAGGCCGTAATTGACATAAGGACATTTTCCTTCTCCAATACTGCTTTTCTTACCAAGGCTAAACAGCCTGAACTAATATTTTTGCATAGTTGAGGGATATGACGTAAGTAGGATTTCACTTGCGTTTATTCTTTATCGACGAGAAAAGAAAAATCAGAAAAAGGAATTTGTCAAAACGAAAAATATATTAAAATCAAGATTTTAGATGAGGTTTTTCTTCTGACTAGATTGACAAATTCAAGCAAAGACCACTCGAGCTACAGAGTTGATAAGATTATGAAGCTGTCAACAATTGCAGGATTGAACATGGAAGCGCAACGCAAACTTTTCCGAATCACACCCGGTCAAGTAACCGCTGAAGCCGAAATATTTCGGGAGCCGGGTCAATCGAAAGTGTACAAGGAGTGTTTTGCTCCTCCTATTCAATATGTGGTAGGAAAATTCGCAATCCAATCCAAAATTGCGGAGGTTTGTTTTTCTCCCCCCATCAATCGCTGTGATCGATATCTATATGCGCATTGGCTAACCAATTCGATGCGAAATCATCCGTGATTGGCTGACAAATCAAAGAAATTTTGATCTACAATTATGGTCCTAAAATAAGGACGTTGATACTGTTTTAATAAGCATCAACTGGGCGATCGACTCACCGAAATTACAGCCAGAATAAATCATGCCATGATGATCTTGCTACAAGATTAAAACTCGGACAGAAAGAAAAACTAAGTGCAAGATCTCCAAATTTCTTCGCACATCGTCAAGACCACTTTCTCAGCGGAAACAAAACTCCATAAATAAAATAAAGCAAAGACATCAGCCAAATACCTCGATGTGTCTTTTCTCTCCAACCTGATTTACAGAACTTTTTTAAACGATTGTATATGGTTACATAATTATATTGCAATAAGATTACATTGTTTTTCTTAACAGAAAGTTGAATTTTTTTCTTGGATTTACTAGTATCTTCGCTAATTCATTTTTACTGACCTCCCGATCCGTCCCGATAGGTTCCATTCAAGTCGTGCCAAGCACTGTTCGGTGGACTTTTAAAAACATTACAGAAAGCATGAAGTATGAAGGACAAACCGATTCATGCCTTTCTTAAGAGCATTAGTATGAAGTAAAACACAAATAACCTTGTCCAGGAATCGAACATGAGTCTCCAATTCCATTCCCTACAAAAAAAAGTTACGCTAAGAGCGTGACAAAATAGGTAAATCGCAGAGTAGACTGGATTATTAGGTCTTTCTTTGGTGACCAGTATAGGAAAGAAAAATTCAGAATTCATAAAGCTTTTCTTTGTTCCAAAATTGGCCTTGTGTCATATCCTACTCGAGACAATGTATATATTGTACGTCTTTGATTGAGTAGAGGCAGGCATTGTATGTCTCTTATGACCTTTAAATCGTCGACGATCCGGTTATAAAACTTTACGGTTTTTTAAAACTCCAATGCGTGATATCAGTTTTTAAATAAAAGGGAATAACTTAACACTATTTTTGAGACATTTTGAGTTATCAGAACTATCGTAATATATTGGTGATGTACTTGATAAAAGTGAGAGCTCTTCACCAATGTGGATGAAGAGTTAACAATTCGATAATGATATTATGTGTAGAAGTATTTAAGGGACCGGGTGTAACACTAATGCCGGATACTGTCTTTAAGAAGTGACCTCTGATCAGTATGAGACGAAATTAATATAGATTTCTCACTTTGGGCTTTGATGAATGAGAATTCAAAGTTAAATTTGACAGTAGGGAAAAAGCCGAAGACGTGAAAGGGCCCAAGAATCAGTGAGAAAAATGGATTATTACTCATGGCTAATCTTGTAATTCTAAACGATTTCTAACTATTTGCCCCATTCAGGAATGCTGGAAAGGATTAACTGTTTCAATATATTAATCCATAAAATAGCAGTTGGTTGGAAAGACAAGTATTCATTATTAAACTCAAATTTAGTCTAATTAAACACTTTTACTTTTAGTAGTATTTTTAAAATCTTAAATTTAGTTAACTTTAAATTCAGCTTCTCAGTTCAATTCCATGATGAGTTTAGAAATAAGGAATTTCAGTTAAATTCCTTGTGATGAAAAGCAACAGAAAAATACATATTACTCATATATCATTAAGGTGACAACCAATAATATATATATATATATATATATATATATATATATATATATATATATATATACACTGCAAAAACAATTACCGTCGCCGACTACACCGATGATATAGCGCTTCTGGCAAATGCACCCGCCCAAACCAAAACTGGAAGGAGCCGCTGCAGGTTTCGGCCTCCATGTCAATGAACACAAGACAGAATACATGTGCTTTAATCAAACAAGTTATATCTCCATTCTAAACGGTAGCTCACTGACAAATTAACCTACCTAGGGAGCAGTATCTCATCAACCGAAAAAAGACATCGACACGCAACTAGCGAAAGCATGGCTGCTATCGATAGGCTATCGGTCATATGGAAGTCAGATATAACCGATTAAATAAAACGCATTTTCTTCCAAGCGGCAGTAGTGTCGATACTACAATAAGGATTCACTACATGGACGCTAACTAAACGGTTGGAGAAAAAGCTTGACAGCGACTACACAAGAATACTGCGAGCAATATTGAACAAGTCCTGGAGGAAGCACCCCACAAAACAGCAGCTGTACGGTCACCTACCACCCATCACAGAAACTTTCAAAATTAGACGAACCAGACATTCGGGACACTGCTGGAGAAGTAGGGACGAGCTCATAAACGATGAACTCCGGTCCACCCCTTCACATGACCGAGCAAAGGTTGGACGACCAGCTTGAACCTATTGACAGGAGCTCTGTGTTGATACAAGATGTAGCCTTTAAGACCAGTCGGAAGCAATAGGCGATAGGGAGTGTTGGCGAGAGAGGGTCAGGGATATCCATGCTGATAGCCCGACATGATCAAGATAATGATATATTACGTTTACTTTTGGCCTTAACTCTTGGGAAAATTATTGAATCCCCTTATCCCACAGCTATGGATCAAAATGTACCTCTGCAGTTCTTTTACCAGAATGGCATTGGCATTGAATTGCCCACGCAGTTTTATATGCGATTAAACAAAGCAGTGAAACCTTTAATTTCAAAGTTTACTCCAAAGAAAAGTAGACATGTTTATTTTTATGATGCTTCTAAGTACATAACTCAGTCTCATGTCTGTAGTTCAATTTCCTATTCTTGTAACTATGAACCAATCCCGACCAGAAATATTTTACACTTTGGACCGCGGTCGTCACTATTTAACTGTGTACTCACTCCTTCGAGGCGTCTACAGTGCTTCTCTGTTGTTGTCTGTGTTTCACATGGCCGCTCTCCCTCTTTATACTAGTTGTAATTCTGATCGCAGAAGGTGAGAAGAAGGTCGCTGGTTGAGGTCTCCGAAATGCTGAAAAGAAGGACGTTGTTTTCATCAAGAAAAAAACTCCACGCTGATTATAAATATATTAACTTTCTTATTTATATTGTTTGTTCTATATAACAGTTTCTACTATTTTCGTTCTCATCTTAATGATGTGATTCTGGAGAATACAGAGGCGAGCACAAGCAAGTGATTTCAGGTCTTTTCAAGTGGTATAGTCTCCAGTGGCAGATAAAAAGTTGACCCTGGATCAGCAAAAACTTCTGCTTATATGCAATTGATTTCCAAGTTACGGTTGGCACTGCACTTAATGATTCTCGTTGATGATGAAATTATTATTTCCAAATTAAGGATCGAATATTTGTCCACTACTTTGAAAAACTATAATTCATTCTATATTTCACTTAACCCCAATTCTATTTAGGTATGGTCACTTTTTGTCATGTGATATTTTTATTACGAAAAACGCCTACGTTTAGAAAAAATATTTTTTCTCAAACTTGAAAAATGTCATTACTGAGACTATTTTTAATTTTCATTTTGCACCTGGTTTGTTAAATTATCTTATCTCTCATTTTGTCTTCTCCACAGAAACGATACGGATACAATTATAACTTTCACCCGAGAAACAATTGATTATAAAATTTTGACACTTCTCATAGTTTAACTTTCCCAAACCAATCCCCAGAACCAAAAAGTTTTTGACATTTTAAATACCTTCAAGCATTTATTTACTCATTACTGCTTTATCACATACACTCGTCTTTTAAAAGAAAGTGTATTTTAACCCATTTACATTTTCTCTTAATTATTTTCCTCTCAATTCGTTCTTTTCGTTGACCACCAAAGGCATGCGCTGTCACATATCAGCAGAATGCAATATAAACACTGCTTACATTTTAAACTGTCAACAGTGTGATACAATTGCAATACAGAGAGTTTTCATTCTTATTTTATGGCACCTTTGAATGATGTTCTTTCAGATTTTAATCCATTACTTTATCTAGCGCAAAATCATTCCAAGGTAACATGAAATAAGCTCGAAACGTGTACAAATTAAAGGCAAACCAGTCTGAAAAAATAGTTTCAACAGTAAATGTACGGTGTTCATCAGTTCAAGCCTAGATCATATTTAATTTGGTTTGTCATGTGGACCCAAAGTCGGTACACAGAAGGAAAACACGGAACACAGTTTAGAGGTAAGAAAGATATGTTAACAAAAGTTACAAAGGATAGTGTCCAAATTTGGTAGCGATACTTCTAGTATCCTTGTACTACTGCTACCACTGCTGCTCCCGTTTTAGGATATTACTACGATAATAATATCGTGCTGGAAGAGTCCATGATGCAGGTAAGTTTTGTTCTCACAGTAGTTTGGATTGGTTCCATGGCTTATCAATCATCATAGATTATTTAATGGCAAATCCTCTTCATACGTATTTATTAAATATATATGATTTGTAATCATTTTGTTGATAACATTTTTAAACGAGCTTGAGCTAATAATTTTGCCAAGAGTTAAATGGTTCCAACTATTGCAATGTGTCACAAACAGATCAATTAAACATCGTTTATTTGTTTTCTCACTGTTAAGTGGTCAATCAGTTCTATTTCAAAGAATTCTTCAACGCATAAGTTATCTGGTTGCACACATTGCAAATGTCAAACAGTTCCATTTGACCCATACATAAGATCCTATCAGGTGCTACGATCAGGGTTAGAATGGACTGGGGAGCTATAGCAATAAAAATGTACTCTGAATTTACCAAAGCCCCAGTATTACTGGAGCCTCACCATCAGGTTGTTTAATGTTATATCGGGGACACACTTTATGAGGGAGGTCTTACCACTTCTTTAGTGATGCAGAAGTTGTATCTTACAGCCGTAAAAGACGGGACCAGAGATCATACATGATCGTATCTGCAGAAAAAAAGGTAAGACATTTGAGCTTCCATTACCACTTGTCTAAATTCACTTGTACCACACAGGTAAAAATTTTAAATGTTGAAAGTTTTTCTGCTGCATCCAGTATTACCTTAACCACTCTGCTACAGGCAGGATTCGAAACAAAGCTAATTTTAAGGCCAAATACAGCTGATTTGGATTCAGTTTTCCTATGACAGAGATAAGTACACCTCACTCCCAGACTGATCGATTGATTAACGATTATAAGGAAATAATTAAAGAAAATTCGCATATTTTTTTCTCTATTCTTCTAATCATTTAATTTCCTATCTTATTTTTTTAAAAACTTTTGACCGATGTCCTTAAATTCGTTGAGTGGATCATGCGATAACAACAGTGATGAAATCTGTATGGTCTAGAAAGGTGAAAAAGTTTCAAGCTAGAGATAAAGACAACATAAGTGGATCCTACGATAAAAACAGTAATGAAGTCTGTGTGGTCTAGATAGGAAAAAAAGTTCAAGCTAGAGATTGAGACAATAATAGTGGGTTACTATTATTTCAAGTATTCCTGTCTGTAAAGAATCAGCAGGGGATACTCAAACTAAAATTAATACCTTTTTAAACAAAGCATCTAGCATATGAGTAGAAAGTTGGAAATCTTTGCAATTTACATATCATTATGCATGGGCGTGCCCAAAAATCATCGAAACTCCACCCCAATTTATATAAGCAATGCATGGCGCCCATAGATCAATACAGATCAGATAAAGGAAGACTAAAGAGAGACAGAGAAGGGGCCAGTGCAGAACCCATCCTAGAATAGGGCTAGAATTTCGGGCGAAGCCAAGATTAGTCTACAACTAAGAGTTCGAAGCAAAAGCCGAGACGAACAAATGTTTTTTTTTTATTAAAATAACCAAGAAACGACAGTTTCCTCCCTTACACCTTCTGTTTGATCTGTCACATTTCCGAACTAACGAATAAGTTTCGTAAGACCTTTTTCTTTTTTTTTTCTTTTTTTTGGTATTCTGCACACTTCTGTAAATACCTATATAGTTAGACAAAGACAATCGCTTCGAGAAATTTGTATGATACAAAAACCGAAAGCCTTGTTTTCTTTCTTCTTGTGTACTTTTGTGAACTGCGACAGGTGCAATCTCTCTCCCAGCAGCGATTTTATTTCAGCGTGAGTTCCAGCCAAAATTGGATCGACTCTCACAGCGGAAACGACCTGAGTTAGCTAAAACACCGCCATTCGGATCAAAATACACAACTTGGCGAATGGTAACAGTTATCGCGGATTGGCAAGCAGAGCCGAGGAATTGAATGTCGGCGAAAATTTACAGGCAGAACTAGACGTATCGGCCAGGGCTGGATTCCCAAACTCAGATCCGTATCCTAGACTGGTGGTCTTACCGAGTCTATTTTAATATTTACGCGTACCTGGTGGAGAAATGATATATTCATGCATTTCTCAATGGCATCAGTGCGAAAATAAAACAAAAAAGATTTCGTCCGGGAAATCGCTCTATCCAAATTCGGGTAAATAGTAAAGCAGACCAAGATCGTTTTTAGTACAACTGGTAGAGAAAAAAACTGAATTTAAACCAACTATAATCTGCTTAAATATGAACTTGTCTCCAACGAAAGGGTCGGGTAAATTCACTTCCACCAGTATATATTGTGTTCTCCTAGACTAGTGGTCGCACCAAGGCTAAATAACACTGTTTGACTTAGTATTTACTCGTACCTGGCGGAGAAGTGATATATTCACTCTCAATAGAATATATTGTGTTCAATGATTTAAATTAAACGTTGTTTATTTGTATTTGAAATGGACTGTTTCCAGGAATTCTGTTTACCCGAGCTGTTTATGTTTCTAAGAAGCTTCTAATACCTCAAAATGCTTTCGTTGCACAAACTACACATCTAAATTAACCAGAGAATTTTCTATTGATGTTTCCACTTCCAAACGGCAGACAGATAATTTCCAAATTCATTCGCAAAATATTAAAACCGAATTCTTGTCTTTTCCAAGAAGTAATTTCTTAGAATGCGAAAATTCTATTTTTCGCCGATTCAGCTTCATTATGACCAAACTTGAATTAATAGTACTTATGAAAAAAACAACTAAAATAATGAGATTATTAATCGAATGGTTTTCAAGATCTGCATAAATAAATATGATAAAACCAATGTAATGAAATTATCTTTTTATTGAATAATCATCAAATAATATTTCATAAAATTTAGTAAAAAAATTAGAAAAAGAGAGTAAAAAACACACGTTTGCAATTGAAAAAAAAAGGTAAAAGCGTCAAATTTTGTGGGAAATTTCCAGTTCCTGGTTGAAGAAAGTAACATTATTTTTCAAAAAAAATCTAATAACCGCTATACCAGCAGGGTTCAGAATACACAGACTGTATCATTTGGAGACGATTAAGACACTCTCAAGAAAGGGTGTCATGATTATGATACAAAACAGTATTCGGGGGTGAGTTTCCTTTTCTTGAGATCTGGGGAGTGTGGAGTGCCTCTTCATTGTCATTATTCTGAGATCAACACGGAACTAGAGGTCTTTCCATTTCAAGACATCTGGAAAGTGTTGGGTGCCTTTTTATCGTTATTATTACTCATCCCACACTGAACTAGATTTTATTTTCAATTTCTAGAGATCTGGGGAGTGTGGAGTGCCTCCTCATTGTCATTATTTCTCGTTCCACACTGAACAAGTTATGTATTACCTATTCGGGTACACTCAATTGGCCAAATAGAACCATTGGCAAATTTTTATCATTAAATTGGAATATGTGTAATTACAAATGTGTACAAATATATGATGAACAAAAAGATGCAATCTTAAAGAACATTAAAAGGAACATTGAAAATATAGTTATGATTTTAATCAAGCATCAAAGAAATGATAAATAATAAAACAAATAAACTAAACCCAACCAGATCAAAATCGAAATGATGTTAACAATTTCAGTGTCAATATAATGTAATACCTATTATTTTATTTTTTTTATGGATGATCTCTCAGGGGATCCCAATTGTTTTATTATCAGCTCTTATTTGTTGTTAGAGATTTGCGCTGAAAGAATTCAAGTCGTAATCTCAAAATATTTTCATAATTTAATTTTAAATTTTCGTTACAAATATTTCCCCAAAACTTGGTCGTTTCTGTCTCGCCCTAGACATTATTCAGAGAAGGGTAGAATGTATTTTGATATTTCAGACGTTTTCAATACAAAAAGCTGAAATGTACGAATAATCCAATATTACAGACATTGAAAATAGTCTCATAAAGAATGTTAGTGAAATCTAAATCAGGTTGTTTCTCAGAGCTAATTCATTGGAAGGTGGTTGAATGAGATTAAAGCAAATTAACTCACATAACAGAAAATGAAGAAATGTGTGTTGTTTCATAACGTAAGAGGGGGTCAGATTTGACAGCTTACATTAGCAGGAAAGTTGTACTTGAAATGAAAGACAACACACACAAATAGAAAATAATAGAAAATGTTTGAGAGCAGATTGTAAAACAGAGATTATATTTGCTATTTCTTGAGTATGATAGCACTATTAATTTTGCTTTTGTTTTCTATTTTGATAATATTTATAATACAATTTATTTCAATTTACTCATGAAATAAAATAAAATAGAAAAACGAAAATTGTCAAAATTGAAAATATAAAAGAAAGAAAATGTGTCCACTTGAATTTTCTGTTAGATTATCATATGCGTATTCATTTTGATAAAAAGACTAAAAGAATAACTGCCTATGAGTTGTATAGTAGATTAACATTATAACTAATGAAAATCACACCCTATCTCATCTCTCCTTTGGCCTGTTGTTCCTTGCCATTAGAATGTAATGGCTATTTGATGGTTTGGTTTGGTTTCTTTGTTTAATGGCATATCAACTCTTTTTAGGTTATTTAATGCCAAAGCCATTCTCCTAGAAGAACAGTAGTGGTACTATTTAACCTATAGCTGGGAGGATAAGGGGGTTCATACCTTTCCCAAGGGTATTTGCCCGCAAGTGAACGTAATAGCACGACTGGAGTATGAACTCGCGTACTACGATTCCGCAGTCCATCGCTTTAGCCATTACACTTCGAGGACACCCCCAATGGATATTTGAGTTCTTAAGTTTGAGACCCCAGATTTAATTGATCAAACCATGTCATTTCTGACAGTGATATTTAAAATATCTTTACAAATCCTTGGAAATTAATGTAGTTATATTTAACAGGATTTACAATATTGCTTACTTATCTTTTCTCTTGTCTATCAAATGTGGAGGAATCTCATTGAAAATAACCAGCGATTCGAAATAATGAATAAAAATTAACACATGTCACGCAAGAGCGTTTATCAGCAAATTCATTACAAGTAGATTGAGCAAGAATTCGAACTCCGATCACCGTTTTCACTTTTGGGACTGATAACCAATATGCTTACGTCGATCCCGATTTTCACTCCAGCGTAATTATATATATTTATCGGTAAGCGGATTTGGAATAGGATTTCACGAATTTAGATATTCAACTTTTCTTTCTGTTTCAATATGATTACCGTTTCTAAGCAGGAAACTGGAGATTTTCATAGATAATTTCTTATGTAGAATTTATTGGAGCGAGATAACAGTGAAAGTATTCCAAGTGATAAAAAATGCCTTTTTTTTAATAATATCCAAAATTATATTATGAATATTTAAAAACTCCATTATATCACTCCATTCTAAGCTGAAAACTGCAGCAAAGCTGAGTTAAGATTTATGTGCTAAAATTGAAATAATTTGTTTATTTTTCGAATTCTCCAACAATTGTCCGCATCTAAAAAGAAATTTTTTTTTCTTGAATAACGCCAAGAAAATATAACCCGTCTTTTATGAAGAATGGAATATTTCTTACGGACTCACACCTAATTATTTTAAATACGTATATTTTTCTCTTAGATGTTTTGGTTTGGTTTAATTTCGTTTAGCTATTAAATGGCATATAAATTCATGGGTTATCTAATGCCGAAACCTGAAACAAATTTGCGCATTTTTGGTTTCGTGTGGTGCTGATACTAATAATTTGGCGTCAGATCAATCTAAGTCCTCGATTGGACTCTAAAAGGTACTAACACTCCGATCAAAGTTGACCTCTCTACTATAGACTTACAAACAATGCAGTTAATCCTATTTACCAACCCCTCCACGCGGGCAGGATATGACACAAGGTCAATTTTTAAGCGAAGTTTATCAGGTTTGAATTCAGAGTATTCCTTCTCCTAGACTCGTTGCCTCACCAAGGCTGAAGAACCCAGTCTGCCCTACTATTTACCCATAGCTGGAGGGAGAATAATTAGATTCATACCTATCCCAAAGGTAAACAAACAATGCAGTTAATATCAAACACATGACAGCATTTCTTTGCTTATTTTTTGTGGCCAGTTTCTTATTATGCTTTTGTGGATGCTATCACAGTTTTCTTAGCCCCACAGACAAGGAAGTCTCAATTAGCTTATTTAGATATAAATTCATCATTAAAACGAGGATCAAACAATAATAACACTCCCAGTTTTTCATTTCTTAATCAAGGAAAATCAACGACTGTCTTTCTTTAATTTCATTACCTAATTTTTTTTTCAGTTACATGTGTAGTATTGCAGGAGACTCGAAAAGATGATCCAGGTAAGGAAAGAAGTGGACAAATACGTATTTATATTTTGGATCCTACGTTTATAGATGTTTCGATAAATAAGGCTGGCCATCTTAGTGAGATTCCAAACCATCTTGTATATAGAAGAGGGAACTATTCATTTCTTCTGAATTTTCTATCAAAGTGACAAAAATGATTTGCTTGATTTGTTTAACGGTGTGTAAAGTCGTTATGAATTACTTAATACCGAAACTTGATTGTTTTATAAATGTTTGTCAAATTATTCAAATACTTTTATTGCCCTATAAAATTTTTTGATTTAAACTTTCTTCCATCCAGATTCATTTGGTCTCCCAGCTTTACATGACATCAATCATTAAAATTTGATACAAATAATTGGAGCACAGTAAAGTGGTATCGAGTATTCCCACATAATATTAATAATTCCATTAAAAAGAGTCATTTTTTCATTTGATTTCAGGTATTCATATCTAATACAAATAATTTCAAAACATATCTATTTTTACTTAAAAGTTTACCTGGGAATTATGACTCCAAAGAAGAACGTAATACTCTAGAATGGGAGCTTCAACGCCAAGAACAGGAGCCTCACCACTAGATGCTATTATTGTCATAATTAAGGCATCCGTTTTGTAGGTGGGGATATTCAGTCTCTGTAGAATATTGAGTTGGTGTAATCTAAGCCCAATCAAATGAAGGTCTCCGAATTGATGCTTCTAAATCCTTAAAATGTGCTACCATTTTTCGGAATTGCAACAGGCTAAACTTTAAAAGTTCCTCTTGCATTTTTACTGAATGGGATTATCGAATCTTCAACTGTTCCTCGTGCGTCTCATTTTCTGTTGTATTACTAGTCTATTGGTATTGGGGATGTCTATTACATTGCATTAGTTCCTGTAAAAATGACTTGTACATCTAGGTAATGATTGGAATTTAGACCTAGTATAAAGATGTAACAGTAACACTAGGTCTATAGTATTTTTAAGTTTCTCTTTTGCCAAAGATTAAAGTAGTACCTGTACATCCAGCATAATTCATACACAAAGACTCTCTTTTCAATAGATACTACAGTGAGGTGTAGGGGAGGCCGCTACTCCATTCTCTGGATTGCTCCAATTTACCCTTAATCCTTACCTTATCGTGCTGAGTGCTAAGCAAGGCGGCATCAAGTACCATTTTTTGAGACTTTCGTATGACTCGACCTGGTATTGAAACACGGTCTCCCGGACTATTGGCGAACACTCCAACTATCAAATCAAAAAAGAAAATCTGCAGGAAGAAGTACTCGATGCTGTAATAGCAGAACATATGTAAACCTTGAAATATTAGACCGATGGGTTCAATGAGTCCATTCCATAAGTTTCATGTGTTTAAAAACTTTTTTTTCAGACTGCCGAGTGGTAATAGTAGCCTGTCTAGCGTTAATATTTTATCACGCAATATGTTGTTATTGCATGATATATTTACACGAAAGAATAACGTAATCAGATGTTAGAATAGGAAAAATTCAAATGAGGAAAACAGTGATATAAAATTATATGATCTATATAAAAATGCAAATAAATAAATAAATAAATAATGATAATAGAGACGAAATAATAACTCACATAATAAGTGAATGCAGCAAATTAGCGCAAAAAAGTGTATAAGACTAGATACGAATGATGGGTAGGTGATCCGCTGGGAATTGTGAAAAAATTGAACGAAATGGTATATGTACATCCCAGAATCTGTCTTAGAGAATCTGACACAAATTTCTCTGGGATTTTGAGATACAAATGGATCACCAAATCCTTGTCAGACTACTAGACCTTGTGATAGTTAAAGAAAAAATTATGACTTGCCGAATAGTGGACTTTGCCGTCTCGACGGTTCACAGAGTAAAAATGAAAGAAAAGTAAAAGAGAGATAAGTACTTAGACCTTGCTAGAGAACTAAAAAAAGCAATGGAATATGAAGATGACGGGGATACCAATTGTAACCGGCGTGATCGTAGTAACCCCGAAAAGCTTAGAAAAGTGTCTGAAAAGTCGAGGGACGAGTGGAGACTATTGTTAAGATCGGTCAGAATACTGAAAAGAGTCCTGGAATCTTGATGAAATTTGCTTTCACTCAGATTCCTGTAATACATTATAAACTAGCCTTGAGATTAAAAAAAAAAACTCGCTAGAAATTAAAACCGTGATGCTATATCAAATACTATAAAACGACAAACGGTGTGTATTGCCGTAAGTTTGTCTTTGCTCTTGACTATCAAGAACTTTTTCGTTACTTGTATTCTCGTGGTATCTGTTTTTTTTTTTTTTTTTTTTTTCAAATGGAAATGTAAGCCGGAAAATTAGCAATAACTTTGTCTACGAACAATTGACTAAAAGGGGTAGGATTGGTAGTAAACAGTATAGTGAATATTAATAACTAATTTGATATAATTTTAGTATAAAAAGATAGGAATATAGTAAAAATAAAGAAAAAAAATCGTACTTACAGGACCAATTTTAAAATAAATAGCAGTATTGAGGAAGCTACAGTCAGAGATCAAAGGTAAGCAAGCATCAGAAATGATTTAAAAAAAAAGAAAAATAACAACAGGTTATCATGTCCTGAAAAATGACATATGGGATATATTACCTTAAATTTAACCATATGAAATTTAAGTCGTTTTATTTTTTTACTTGTATTCCTCTTGTTTTTATGGTTTTTCTTTTTAGATATATAGAGGCAGATACTCCAAATTTGAGATTTAACTTCTTCCTTTAAAAGCCAATAATCGCTGAAATGATATGTAAGAGCTAAACTCACCACTTAACAGCTCGTGAGGTGAACAATAGGAAAAGGAAGAAATATGAATTACGGGACTTTAACCAATGAAAACTTAACAAATCCAAAAAAGGGGAAATCACTTAATACCAGAAGCCATGGCAAGATGTATGATGAAAAAGTTTAGATTTGACCAGATGAACAAATGGTATATACACAACCTAGAATCTGTCCAAGAAAATGAGGCGACACAAATTTTGGCGGGATTTTAAGATAAAAGTGGATCATCTGTTTTCTGCTAGACGTCCAGACCATGTGATAGTCAATAAAAAAGAGAACATTTCAAATACAGGAATTTACCTTTCCTGCTGACCACTGGGTAAAACTGAAAAAAAGCAAAAAGAGAGAAAACAACCTAGACCTTGCTAGAGAACTCAAAAATAATGGAACATGAAAAGATTGGTACTGGAACTGTAGGAATTTAAGATAAGAGGATGAGTAGAGGCCATCCAAACTACTGTATTGTTTAGATCAGCCAGAATATTAAGAAGAGCCCTAAACATTGAATTCATACCTTTCCCAAGGATATTAGTGCTACGTGAAATGCAATCAGTTTCGTCCAGGATTTGAACTCGTGTCGCCGTGTCCATTTCCCACGACGATAACCATTACAACATGGACACCTCCAACTAAAGGGAATCAACACACTGTTGAAAGTTTTTATTTTTTACGACCACTGTTTATTAATGTAGCCGAAATGTTTGTAAAAGTAAAAAAAGAAAGAAGACGAAGATTCGAATAAAATCAAATATCGTCGACGGCTGAGATAATTCAAATCAATTGGTTCTAGATTATAAGTTAACAATCGAATTATTAAGCTGTTTACAATCACTCTAATTTGTTTATCTTTTACAAAAATATGACTTAGCATTGTGAATATGACGACCTCTATTGAAGTTTATGTAGAATTCTGCAGTACTTTTACCAGTCAAGAAAATATGGCAAATGAGAACGTCTGTTGAAATTGAAATAGCATAAAAATGCGAAGGAGGTGCCCGTGGTGTAATGGTTATTGTCGCAGGATGTGGACACGACGACACGAGTTCAAACCCTGGACGAGCCTGATTACATTTCGCATAGCACTAATACCCTTGGGAAAGGTATGAATCCAGTTATTCTCCCTCCAGCTATGGGTAAATAGTAGGGCAGACTAGGTTCTTCAGCCTTGGTGAGGCGACTAGTCTAGGAGAAGGAAAACTCTGAATTCAAACCTGTTAAACTCCGCTTAAAAATTAACCTTGTGTCATATCCTGCCCGAGCGGTGGGGTTGGTAAATAGGATAAAAATAAGAATGTAACTCCAGATCAGGAAAAAGTATTCGATGCTATAAAAGCAGAAATTTTATGAATGTTTTTTTTTTAAATTATTATAAGTTAAAACAGAGATATCTTAAAGGCGTATTTTTTCTTTGCTGGCGTGTTCTTTTATTTATTTATTTTTTTTAGAAAGTACACAGATATTAATCAACCACACAGTCAAGTATGGCCACATTATACTACCCATGAAAAATGGCATATCAAAATCAAATTCAAAATCAACATATGACCCAAACAATACGTCTGGGAGTCATGATTGGCAGCTAGTCCTGTGATTACCAACGTGGGGGATCCGATGGTCATCCAGCAAATGTTGATTATTCTATCTGAATTAAAAGCAGAACAGTAATCCACCTGAGATACACCAAGAAATACTGGACAAGTGACATATAAAAAAAGTAATCCTCTGTTTTTTCACAAGTAATCCTACGCTAAGAGGATCCAAGAAATAGATGATGGAGATCTGTGCAGAGTCTGCTCAATTCAGTTCAAGCCAAAGACTTGCCAACTAAGCAAGGTTGATTTTAAAGGAATGTTGTTTCTCTGATCTTGAGATACTAGAAATAGGATAACAGGTAAATTATGGAGAAAATACGCAAAGAGTGCTCCCTAAATGATTTGAAGCATTGATTGTTAAAAAAACAAACCATAACTGTACCCAGCATGAAAACGTCAAAGTGAATACAAGAAGGCCGGGGAAACCTATAATTATTGAAAAAACCTCATGAGTGAGTACAAGACTACATTACTATTCTTAAGGAAACAAGACTGGAAAAATGTCAAAGTTGAGATAAAAAAAAAAAAATTATCTAAATATATCCCAACAGACAACATCCCCGAACTGAACGAGTTAATCTATACGGGAACAAAACTAGTTTGTGAAAAAGTAAGAATCTCCAAAAGGCACCGAAACAGGAATGATAAACTTGGTTGGGAAATGAAGATAGAAGAATAAATAAAGAAGGACGGTAAAACGCTAAGGAACGTAAAACGCATAAAAGTGTCCAACGGAATAAATAGGTCCCTAAAAACAATTACAAATCAAGTGGGAAAAATAAATCAAAGAAAGTCTCAAAAGGTACCAGTACAGGGTGAAGCAATACAGACAAAACTGGTAATTCCAAAATAACGAAAGAAATTCTACTTACAAACTGGTAGAGAGTCAGCATAGACAAATCAACAAGCGGATGCCACAGAAACAAAACAAATTTGGAATTAAAATATGGAAACGGAAAAATATAAGAGAAACGCTCAACGAGAAAGTAACTTGAAAAAAATAGAATTACCTGAAAAAAGCCCCAAGGCGAACATACAGTTGGACTTCCAAAGAGCAACACTCAAGAAAATACCGAATTGGAAAACGCCCGGCCATGATAGTATACATGGACTCTGGTTTATAAGATTCACGTCCATCTACGACAGTTTAACCCTGCAATGGAGTAAATTCTTGTAAGAAGCAAGACTACTCGAGTAGATAACAAAGCAAAAAACTCCCAAGACCCAAAAAGAGCGCAAAACGGGACAATCCACTGCTACTACCGACCGAGGATATGTTTCCCTACGTGACAAATCCTGACCGCAAATAGAAATAAATGAAAATCTATTGCTCTCTTCTATGCTACGGACTATTTCCGGAAGAGCAAAAAGGATACAGCGGGGGAAGAGGGGGAACTAATGATCTACTATATATAGACCAGTATATACTTAAAGAGGCCAAAACAAGGCGGAAAAATGTAGCCATGGTATGGATAGACAACAAAATACCTGATATGGTCCCATAAACATTGATATTTGAGTGTTTATAAACGTATAAAAAAACTGAAAAAATCAGAAACTTCATCACGAATGCTATAGAAAAATTGGTGCGTAGAATCGACAGCAGGAGGATAAGCGGTGTCAGGTGTAAAAATCAAAAGTGCTTCTTCTTAGGAAACCCATTCTGGCCACTGCTATATGTTATATCAATGGTGCCAATCAACTACAAAAAAAGAAGTGCACCCTAAGGCTATGGATTTACAAAATCACAAGAAAAGTATAATCGCCTTATGTACGTATATAACAGAAGGGTATATACAAAAATGAGAAGGAATATATATATATATATATCCTGACAATATAGGAATGAAATTTGACTGAAAAAAACTACCATGGTCATAATGAAAAGTGAGAAAAGACAACTAGGGGAATAATAAAGCAACCAAATCAGAAAAGTATTAGAACGCTTGAATAGAAGGAAAATTATAAGTAGTTAGAGATTTTGGAAGTGGATACTATCAAGTAATCGAAGAGGAATGAAAAATAATTAGATTAATTAATAGGAATGAAAAATTAGAACCCATCATAAGATAATCTACACCATTCTTAAAATAGTCAAAGGAGCAAATAAAGTACATTGATCAAAAGAAAAGAAAGAGCATACAAATGGAAAAAGCCTTCCACCTGAGAGATGTCATATAAAGACTGTATGTATCAAGAAAAGAGGAAATAACTCGTTACTTTAAAGGATTTTGTAGATTCGTCTACGCAATCACTGGAGGACAATATTAAAAAGAGCAACGAAAGACTGATTAATGCAGCCAAATAACAGCATTAGCAACTGAAGTCAAGAGAGCAAACAACAAAAACTAGAAAACAGAAATTGGAACAAAATATGAATATTTCAAGTGACAAACTGGCAAGTTTGTGCACAAAAAGACGTGAACATGGCTCCGATAGGGAAACCCCTTAAGAAAAACTCAATCTATTGTAAAAGTAGCACAAAATAACGTCATTAGGATTCATGATATTAAAGCAAAAGTCGACAATACGTAACAAAGAAAGTTTATGTTCAGAGAAGAAAAAGATGAAATGGTTGATCACATTGTAAGCGAATCCTGTAAACTAATTCTAACGGAATATAAAACTAGACATGAATGGGCGGGAAAGGTGATTAACAGCTAAAAGAATAAGATATTACAATATGACTGTACTACTTGATAGTGTATGCACACACCAGGATCTGTTTTGTTAAGGTGACGCTTAAATATATTTGAGAGTTTGAGATACAGTCGGATCACCAAATCACTTTAGATATGACCCTTTTAGGAGCTAACTCTCTGGGCCTGACTGGAGCTAGAAGTAAAGGTAATAAAGGCGTACTCCACACCTACTAGGTCTTCTGAAGTGAATCATCATCATCAGATAAAGTTCTGTGTCATAAGCAGGACTTCCCTTTTTGGCAGTAATTTTACCTCTCAGCAGGGGATATAGGCAGCGTATTCTAAGCCCAAACAACAAGGCGTAAAAATATTAGAGGGTTTACTCCAACAACCAGCAGTTTTATTTAGTTGTAAAGATAGTTCAAACTTCAGCTACGGACAATTCAAATTTAACTGAAGTTTGAACTAGTTACGGAAACAACTCTGAAACTCGAATAAGAAAGATATCTAAAATAGAATTGGAATCGATCCTGATCTTCATTAGGTGTTTAAACCAATTTGGCCTTAATCCGCGCTTTGAAAATATCAGAATAATTTCAAGTATCTATGTATATATTTTTTTCTCTTTAAATAGAGATAGTAATGCTTCATTGTTGTTTGAGGGAGGTTTGTATATCTGTATGATTGTTCAAGAGAGAGAGAGGGTGGTGGATGAAACAAAGTAAAACAGAGGGACAGAAAAAAGAACAATAGAGAGAAAGAAAGAAAAAAGAGAGAAAGAAAGGAAGAAAGAACGAGAGAGAAAGGTAGAGAGAGGGACAAAGTAAAACAGAGAAAGGAAAAACAGAAAAAAGAACAATAGAGAGATGATGCGAAAGAAAGAAAGAAAAAACGAGAGAGAGAGAGAGAGAGAGTAAAAGAGAGAAATGAAAAACACACAAAAAAAAGGAACAATAGCGATATTATGCGAAAGAAAGAAAGAATGAGAGAGAGAGAGAGAGAGAGAGAGGTACAAAGTAAAATAGAGGAAGGAAAAACAGTAAAAAGAACAATAGAGAGATTATGAGAAAGAAAAAAGAAAGAAAGAAAGAACGAGAGAGAGAGAGAGAGGGGGGTAAGAGAGAGAGAGAGAGATAGGGACAAAATAAAACAGAGAAATAAAAAACAGAAAAAGAACAATAGAGGGATGATGCGAAAGAAAGAAAGAAAGACAGAGAGAAAGAACGAGACAGAGTGGGACAAAGTGAAAAAGAGAAAGGAAAAACAGAAAAAGAAAAATAGAGTGATCATAAGAAAGAAAGAAAGAAAGAAAGAAAGAAAGAAAGAAAGAAAGAAAGAAAGAACGAGAGATAGAGACAGAGAGGAACAAAGTTAAACAGAGAAAGGAAAAACAGAAAAAAAGAACAATAGAGAGATGATGCGAAAGAAAGAAAGAAAGAAAGAAAGAAAGAAAGAAAGAAAGAAAGAAAGAAAGAGAGAGATAGAGACAAAGACAGAGGCACAGAGAGAGGAACAAAGTTAAACAGAGAAAGGAAAAACAGAAAAAAGAACAATAGAGAGATTACGAGAAAGAAAGAAAGAAACAGAGAGAGAGAAAGGGGAGAGGGGGGACACAAAGAAAAACAGAGATAGGAAAAACAGAAAAATACAAATAGAGAGATGATGCGAAAGAAAGAAAGAAAGCATGAGAGACAGAGACAGAGACAGAGAGGAACAAAGTTAAACAGGGAAAGGGAAAACAGAAAAAAGACAATAGAGAGATTATGCGAAAGAAAGAGAGAAAGAAAGAACGAGAGAGAGAGAGAGAGAGGAGGAGGAGGAGGAGGAGGAACCAAATAAAACAGAAAAGGAAAAACAGAAAAAAGAACAATAGAGAGATTATGCGAAAGAAAGAAAGAAAGAAAGAAAGAAAGAAAGGACGAGAGAGAGAGAGAGAGAGAGAGAGATGAAAGTGAAAGAGGCAGAAAAGTATCAAAAGAAAAAGATACAATTTTGGAAATAGACAAAAAGTAAATTAGAGAAAAAAAAATCAGAGATAAGAAGCAAGAGGAGAAGAAAAGAAAATTAATGGCAGGTTATGGATACAAAATGAAAGAAAGATTGGCTTATATTCTTTGTTTTATTGTATATTTACATTCGTGGTTTATCTAATGTAGAAGTCTTTCTTGTAGAAGAATAGTAGTGTTACTATTTGACCCATAGCTAGGAGGGTGTATAAGGGGGTTCATATATTTCCTCAGGGTGTTCGTCTGAAAGTGAACATAATAACGAAACTGAAGGTCAAACTTGCTTACAAGGATGATGCAGCCCATCAAGTTAGCTACAAAATAATAGAAGAAGAAGAAGAAGAAGAAGAAGAAGAAGAAGAAGAAGAAGAAGAAATAATTTGTCTAATTTGTGACTTAAAAATCGGCCACAGTCAAAATCCATCGATATTTGCAGCAAAAATATTAATAAAGAGAAAAAGAAAAAGAGGGTAAATATGCTTAGTGCACACTATCTCCACATTTTATGAGTTGTGCCTGAAACTTCTGAGTCTATGACGTCACGTGACGTTGAGAATAATCGAAAAGTCTTGTTTCCTTTTCGAGTGGTTCAGTCGCCAGATTTAGCCCTGTCTCGGAACTGCAGTCTACATCTAGGCAAGAGTTCCATTTACGAAAGGAAATTGTATTCCGCCGAATGGACCCATAGATTTCTGGCAACCAATGCTGAACCAAAAGACAGAGCAACATTTTGTCAAGAACATGGAAGAAGCACAGGAAAATCGAAGTGGAACTTATTAAAGAGTGAGGAAAATGGGAAAATGAAAAAAAGTTTAAGTATATTACACTTTTAACATTCAAAGGGACAATTGTCCATTGGATTGTGCATCTATTTTCAAAATCTTATTTTCCACATCTTTAATTGCCGTGTGATTTTTAAGACCGTCACCCCTCATTTCAATTTTCTTTCATTCTATAGTAATTTTACTTTCCGACCACTGTTTTGTCCCATGTACTATTTATATTAACATTACAATTATTTTTACAGAACTTTCGATTATTGAATTCGCTTACACACACATACACACACACAAATATATATATATATATATATATATATATATATATATATATATATATATATCGACCAGATTGCTTAGGCTGTAGAATACGCCGACAGTATATCTGCAGAAGGTTAGGACTCCCACCCCAACAACTATCCTGGGTATGATAGTAAACTGCCTTTGATGGTAAGGTTCAATTCCATTAACTTTGAGAAATTTGAAGTACCTGTTCATTCCTACTAATTTCGGATTCACCCCGACCAAGGTTTGAAGTATTTGTCAGCGTATAATTCATAGGTCAGATAAAACTATTCAATTATTTACTAAGAATTATTATTTGTAATTTAAAACCATACAGTTGAGGGTAAATTATTCTCATAGGAATACTTGATGAATAGAATTTTTAATGATAACAACATTAAATCCGATTTAACTGTGTGCAAATTAATTTTTAATATTAAAAATAAATATTATTGCTTGATAGGAATACTTGTAAACATTTAACTGTGTGTAAACAAACAGGTTTTAAAAATAAGCTTTTGACAATACCCCCTCGGTCCCTCGAATACATCAACTTCTTCGAAACCATTTCAATCTTGGCCGGTGATTCTGTGACACTGTGCATTCCTTTGTGCATATGTAGACTAACGCTAGAGTGGATTGCTAGGGAAATTTCTACAAAGTTACTAGGAATGCCAACCCATCTTGACCAGTCTTCCCTCACTGCTGCTCGACTCTATCTCATGCGACTGGTCTCTCAGATGTCCGGTTTCGACTCCCAACCGCCACTCTGCGTCTCCCGTCGCCAGCTGCTCTCTGTGGGTCCCTTCTTCCAACTCCTGACTGGCGTTCCCTTCCTACTTCCTGCTGTGTTGAGATCTCGAGTCCAAACCCTTTGGCTGGTTTCGCGCTAAAACAGACAAAGGGATCGTCTGCTTGGCGGACCACCTACATAGTGTCACAAGCTTACCAATTATTTGCTTACAATATATATATATATATAGAGAGAGAGAGAGGGATTTGGCATTAATAACCCACAAAAATTGATATGCCACAAAAACACAAACCAACTAACCAACCAACCAACTATATTGAGGTCAACTTCTAAACAAGCAATTAAGTAATAAAAAAAATACCGGCGTAATATTCATGACTCCGAATATTCTTTTTTGTTTCCGATCGTCAGATTATCTGTTAATCCACGCGTCTTAAATATTCAACGTTGTTTAGTTTTATACTTTTTCTGCACTCACGTGACTATAATGTGGATGGAATAATAATTTTCTATGACTTAATCTAGTTCCAATTTCGAAAGACGATACTTCCCGTTGAAGTGACATCTCGACATGGGCTCTAAGCTTTAGGTCAGCAGTTTATTTACGTCTGGAAAACTAATGATATAATATATATATATATATATATATATATATATATATATATATATATATATATATTGAAGCAAGCTTTGTTAAAGACGATAGAACACAGTGTATTATTTTTAATTTCATTTTTTCAGACTCCTTCTTCCATTGTCTTTCACAAAACTATCTTCAATAATAAGTTGCTGCCTAAATATAAAACCTTCAATGTATATATATATATATATATATATATATATATATATATATATATATATATATGTGTGTGTGTGTGTGTGTGTGTGTGCGCGCGCACATACAAACACATGTGTCTGTCGCTCTCTTTTGGGTTCAGATTCCTGAAAAAGTGGTGTTATATATGACTCTAAATCCCATCCGGAGATGAGAATCCAGTTTTGGAGCTCTAGAGCGTATGGATGACTTTCATTAGCATTACAGTTTGAAGTAGAGGGATTATAGCTGTTGACGTCCTGTGGGTCAAATAGATCTTTGTAAAAAAAGGATTAGCATTATATAGGTATATATGGTGTCACATAGATGTGCCCAAATTATTTC
The DNA here is from genome assembly GCA_963585895.1 of Sepioteuthis lessoniana. Taxonomy (NCBI): domain Eukaryota; kingdom Metazoa; phylum Mollusca; class Cephalopoda; order Myopsida; family Loliginidae; genus Sepioteuthis; species Sepioteuthis lessoniana. The sequence continues at coordinate 9,084,258 of OY757910.1, forward strand.
AGTTAAGCATGGTTCCTTGAAGATGTAATTTTAATAAAGGATTATTAACATAACAAATTTCAAACTATATAATTGCTGGATTGGTTTTGTTTTGTTTGGTTTCATGGGATATCAACCATTATCAATTATTTAATGCTAAAACCTTATCATAAATATATATCAAATATATGATTTCTAGACTCATCTTCTAGATAACGTTTTTTAAACGAGCTTGATTTTTTTAACACAGTTTAACAGCTTCACTTATGTCTATCTAATAGGAATAATTCAATTTAGTATTAAGCATTTGTTTAAATGTTTTCTAGTATTTCGATTTAACATGATTTAACAATCATGTTTAAATGATTGTTAAATCATTTAAACATCAGCCATTTGTTTACACTCATTGAAATAATAAAAGACTTCTATTTCAAACCATCCAGTCTAGCATAAGTCAACAAATTTAGATGGTTCCATGTATTGTTATGTATCACCAAAATTTCAATTAAACATCAGTCATTTATTTACACATTGTTAAATAATCTAACTGTTCTATTTCTAACAATTCAATTTAGCCTAAGTCGTTTATTTACTCACAGTTTAAATATAAAACAGTTTTATTTGACCCATTAACAGGACCCTCTCAGGTTCTATTATAACGAAGTACATCGGGAGGATTAATATTTCATTGAAAATTTGTTAGTAAATTTTTTTTAAAAATCTCTTCTAAATGATATGTGTGGTCGGTGGGCCGATACAGCGTCAAATTTAGTAATTGAGCGTAATACGATACGTGGGGGGGGATGAGTTCATCCGTCCTTGGAAATTAAGATTAAATCTGGTGCACAGGAATGATTAAAAGTATAAACGGAAAACTTCGTCATATCTAAAGTTGTCGGTTAAAATTGTAATTTGAAACAATGCCATTTGGTGCCTTTTCCTTTGAACACTGTTTGGTTTGACAGATTTAGCAAAACACTTCCCCGAAGTTAAATATATACATGATTGTATCGTTTCTTGTAAAAATTGGAGATTGACGCGTTCTTGAAAGCGGTGTGTGATTTAAGAGTTATTGGCACTTTTCTTGATAGTACACACATTGAACTCTAGTCCTCTTCTAAGTAATCTCCTCCGGCTGCAATTCACTTGTTGTAACGCTCAAACAACTTCTGGAAGGCTCCATGGAAGTCCTCTTGTTTGAGCGTGTGAATGACTTTTGTCACAGCCCCTTTCATCTCCTCAATTGTCTCATAACGACAGCCACTGAGCTTAGGGAATAACCTTGGATCTCTTATCCCGCTCAAAAACTGATGCTCGATTCATGCAAGATGGTCGAAAAGCAGTATTAAGCATTCGATACGTTTCTGTGGCATTTTTTCCAAGTTTAAAACAGAATTCTATTGCATATCATTCTTCTAAAGTGTCCTCAAGTCCAGATTGCATTTTTGAAATTCACCAGCTGTGACAATCAGGTTTCAGTAGGGTGTATTCCAGTTCCTGCACCAGCTGTTTATTTGAACCTGAAACCATAGAAATTGGTCAGTCATCTCATCAGATGTATAGCAATAACATAATGAATTTTCAAGAGTCTAGGACAATTCTAAATGACAGTAAAAAAAAGTCTGGAAACTTATTGAAGGATCTACATACTAAATGTAAACAATATTATGTGTATAAATAATCAATAGTAATTATAGCTTACTCGAAATTATTGTTTCCAAAAGAAGGATTAGCTATTTCCATGTAATTGCCAACGAAAAAAAAATATTTTGACCTCAAATATTCCAGCAAAGTTTGACATGCCGAAATATAATTTACGCAACAACCAACCAACTATCCGTTCTTCTTATCAAAGCTAAAAAATACCGCCAGCACTAGTGTCTGCCTGTTGCTGGGTGGTGGGGGAGGAGATATGAGTTCATGAATTTTCTTAGGGTATTAGCACGAAAGTCAAATGCCAAATGTTTCGCCTAGATTTGTACTTGGCTCATTGAATTCATTTTTTTAAGAACATAAACGTTACTTCGTGTCACCTACTCCCTTAAGTGTGCAATATATATATATATATATATATATATATATATATATATATATATATATATATATATATATATATATATATATATGTGTGTGTGTGTGTTGTTAAATCATGAAATGATAAATTCTTTCTAATGTCTCTATTTTTAATCCTGCTTTTTTTCAGGAACATTAGCCAAATCATATTGAAATTAGATGAACAACGCAAGTATTTACAGATAAAATTAATAATGAGATCTCGTTTGAATCGTCCCCATCAGTTGAAAAGATGATCCCACTTTACTATTCAACAGAATTACGATACGATTCAAATAATTTACACCTCCACTGTTCAAAATCCTGAATGAATGATCAAAATCTTGACAATAGGAACAGGTTCTCTATACTTCAACACCAATGACAAATTGAATCTTTTGAATTGGCTAAAAATCCATTATATTCTTTTTGGATGGTACTTTATTCAAGGTACTATTTTACATTTGCACCGGTTTTAATATAGCATTGTTGGTTAGAATTTAAACCAAACAAATTATGGGGTTGGCTTTTTATTCAGTACCTATTGCAGGTTGATTCAAACTTCAAGCAAGGTTTTGAGTGGGCTCCACTTTAGAGACACTATTTCAGGTTGTCTCTACTTCAGTATTTATATTTATTCACGGCTCATAGCAAGGCATATTCTATGCAAGCTCATGAAGAATGATGCTACGAGAGCTTAGATTATTTCCTAGTATACATTTTTATAAGTTGGTCTCTAAACCTTGTTATTATTTAGAATTTCTTTGATCACATTTCTCTTAATGTCCCCCACTTCATCATATTTTATCGCCAAGAGGAGTCAACAATTCAGGAAACAAGAAAAAGTTGCCGGGAGCAAGGTGAGCTATGGAAGAAGTTGCACCTGCACAATCCTGTGTTTAGCCACCAAATGCTGACAAAAATTTTATAAAATCTCGTATATGCATTAATTACTGCATTCATGTTAGTGTACATAAACTAGGCTGATGATAATAATGAATGTACCCAATCCAACTGCCATGAACAAGGTGTGACGAAAGGAGAATTTTTAAGGGAAGTACGTATAGTTTTAAATCTGAGATTTTCTTTTCGTAGACTGGTTCCCAAAAGTTAAGGGCCCAGTCTATTCTACTATTTATCCCATGCTGTAGGCGGAGAATACTGGGATTAATGTTTTTTCCCGAAGTGTATCAATGCTAGGGGAAATGGAAATTTTATCTTTCTGGACTTTGAACTTGGGTCACTGAGTCCACTTCATACTACGACATACCTTCACGCTTGTGGCGTTACGGAACCGAGAAAAAAAACTTCATCACTCGTGAATTCCTTACATTCAAAATAAAAAAGTGTAACGAATGACATAATTCAAAAAAACAAAACAAAAAACAAACATGTTTATCCGTGAACCTCTTACAGACTGTTTTGAATGGGATAAAAATAATGAAATGAGAAATTACAATTTTTCAGAAAATGATCTTCCGGTATTATTGTCATTTAAATTTGACATTTGCTCAAATAATTGCCCATGATGACAACTAATAGGCTTGTCGCAACACTCAAGAAATATTTTTTTAATATTCATTGAAATCCCTGAATATGATCTTTATTCCGAACTCAACTACCGGACTCTTTGTGAAGCTGTTGCCTGAGGATTGCGTGTTTCATGTTTTAGTGAAAACTGACCATTACTGTATATCCAAAGCTAGATCAGTAAGTCTATGCATAGACATGTGTCCATTATCTGAACATTTTACTATATTATATATGGGTTATTTTTACATCTAACCCCTGCTAAACACATCTCTCTATATATAGATATGTGAGTGTGTGTTTGTCCTTGTCGTGAGGATTAATTTTAATTTTTCTAGTCTTGGCCATCGTGAAAACAAGGGAAAAGTTGTTATTTTTGCTTTAACAAGTAACAAAATGCCAATTATTGCGGATATATTTTTCCATTGGATATTTGGTCGAAAACTTTCATAAATTCCAGACATGTATATAAAGAACAAGGGGCAAAGAATTTACACCAGCAACACATACTCCGTATGCCTTACGTTTATCTAGAACAAATAATTTTGAGTTAATATAATCAAGTATTGATGATTTTCTCAGTCATCTTTTCATATTTCCCATTTCTTCTTTCTAAGGATAATTGTTACCAGCGAAATTATTTAGAGAGTGTCAGTAGAGAAAATTCCAGTTGGTTTAGAGAGAAATGAAGCAAGTAAGAGCAATGAATTTAGTAGCTTTCATCAACATAAGACTTGGTGGGTGAAAGAGTGACATTTACAGATAAGCAAATATTTTTAGGTTTATGTTCTGACCATGGTCAAAAATGGCCGTGGCTTTAGTATTCCCTATTTTACAACTGCATTACAAGCTGAGTGCATAAAAATAGGAGACAAAACATAATAGTGAGTTGAACAAAGAGGGACAATCGCAGTAAAAGTAAAAATATTTTTGCTCGCGTTGTTGTCATGGTTCGAAAAAAAAATGGCTTTAGTCGTTCCTGTTTTATTATTTTCTCCAAACTGGGAGTATAAAAAAGAGACAGCATGATAAATTCGTTGAGTCAGAGAGTGAGACGATCCGAATATCAGAGATTCTTTTACTTGCTTTCCAGTCGTATTAAGTCAGTAGACACTCTCAACTGAAATGATCAGTTTTTATTACCTCGTGCAGCTGAAATCAAAGATTTGCTTATTCAAGGGAATTATTGTCCAACATATCTATATGAAAAATTTGTATTATTCTGTTCTGAACGACATTTTGGATGAAGTTATTGTTCACATTGAATAAAGATTTAAGATAATGAGGGGGTGAGCTTTGTTGAATTGTTAAATCCAAAGATTTTTCACGCTTACGAAAATTTTTTTTCGATTTTCTCAACTTTGTATATATGTATAAACATATTAGATGGATTAAAATGCGAGCTGAATTCAGTTTATGCTGCAGATTTTGTGCAGCAAGCGTTAAGCATCAAAGAAGTCGCCGAAATAATACGGGAACTTTACTGAATAAAGCTCTGGCAGAGTAACCAAATTACACTGTCGAATTTTAATCATGGCAACCACTTTTGCTTTCTGTGAGAGATTGTGTTCACTAAAGCGTGTAAATGATTACATGAGGTATTTCCAAAAGTGAAGAGTGATAAAGTAATTTGGTTTTCATTTTCATGAATAATAGCCTTTTGATGATAAAATTAGAGCGTGGTGCAAACACATTTTACAGTAAAATGATCGATGAATTTAAAAAAAGAAGGAGTGAATGGCTTTACAAATAAATCTTAAATAATCATAATCTGGAGATTTTATTATTTTCTCTCGAAAACATTGATGGTCATCATCGTTGACAGGATATTTCCAATTGGGGCCGGGGAAAGGGTTTTATGTCTGATGCAGAGTGTGTTGGTTAAAGTATATTTTCTCACGTTAAAATTAGTTCATATCATACTCATAGGTGGGGGAGGCAAATAATTTACCGTGTGCAAAAAGTAAGACTCTTTTTTTTTCTCTCAGGACATTGGAGATTACTCTGTATAATGAACTGCCAGCTGTTTTCCAAGTTACCCTTCGCCACTGTAAAGAACTCGTCCCGACTGGTATAACTAAAAACCCATTTCCGGGGATTTAAAGTAAAACTTAATTTTTATTGTACTCACATCTTGAAATACACACACACACACACACACACACACACACGTTTTTTTTCTTTTTACCTGCTTTGGTTAAACATTAAATAACTTGTTCTTAATGACTGATTTTAACGTCATGTTAATCCGTCTAAGATTATTTCATACATAAAAACTAGAGAATCACGTTTATTGATAACAACTATTAAATTCTGGGGGAAAATCACGAGGAGCACCCTATAACGATCGATAATAAAAAATTGTCTCGGCACAAAGCAATAAGATTAGCAGAGACACACTGTTATAAAAAATTTCCAACAATTTACTTGAACATTTTGCATATTCTTTTTATCCTCAGTGTTGTATAGCTTTGGCTTTTATAAGTTGATATATCATCATTCATCATCATCATGTCACTCCATCAGCACGGATATCTCTGACCCTCTCTCGCCACAACTCCTTGTAGTTCATTACTTCCGACAGGTCTTCTGGGCTACATACCGTATGAGCACAGAGCTGCTGTATATAGTTTCGAGGTGGTCGTCCTGCCTTTGTTCGGCCATTTGAAGGGGTCAATAGGTGTACATCACTTATGAGCTCGTCTCTACTCCAGCAGTGTCCCGAATGTCTGGTTTGTCTAACTTGGATAGTTTTCGTGATGGGTCGTAGATGGCCGTACAGCTGCTGCTTTGAGGTGTGTTGCCTGCAGGAATTGTTCAATATTGCTCGCAGTGTGTAGTTGCCGTCAAGCTTTTTCTCCATCCGTTTAGTTAGCTTCCATGTGATGCATCCATATTTCAGTATTGACACGACCGCTGTTTGGAAGAAAGTGCTTTTAATTTTATTGGTCAGGTCTAACTTCTATATGACCGATAATCTATCGAGACACTGCTTCCTTAGTAGGTGAACTTGTCAACTAGTTTCAGAGAGCTACTGTTTAGTGTGGAGATGACGCCTTTTTTATTAAAGCACATATATTCAGTCTTGTGTGCATTGACATGGAGGCCAATGCCTGCGGCGGCTCGTACCAGACTATGTAGCAGGGTTTCGGCGGGTTCGCCAAAAGCGCTCTGTCATGGGCGTAGTCGGCGTTGGTAACTGTTTTTTTCGGGGTACCTTCTGCTTCATTCCGTTGTTAGCTTGAAATCGTTTTCTTTGATTTTATCAATAGATGTTCTAAGCACGTAGTCTAAACAGATGATGAAGAGGTATTGGGCTAGTGTGTCTCCTTGCAGTACACCTGCTACGATGTCGAAGTAGTCTGTGTCTCCATCATATATTGATAGTTTTTTTTTATTAAACTGATAAATTCTGGAAACAAGGGAATCTACAGAAACCAATTTTGTACGTTGAATCATTAGCAAATCCTTCTATACCAATAGCAGATTTTTTGCCGTATAGGGTTGAATTGAATAGTTGTTTCACACAGACTTAGAACAACATGCATCGTAAGGCGAAAAATATGGCTTTTGTTCTTCCATCTTTAATGTTAGATGTAATAAACAAGATTACGCCAATTTTAGTAATTTTCTAACATCAAAGGAGGCAGTTTGAGAAATTGAATAGTTACAAACACACATTTCCCGCCTTATTTCATTGTTCAAAGATATTTGAATACTTTTTAACCTTTCTATTTGAAGGCTTCTTGCTATAGGAAAGAGGGTCTTGTTTGATGTTTGGGTGTTTGGTTCAATATGTCGACACAAGTTGGTTTATTTAATACCGAAGATAATCTTTTTTAAGAATTTATAAGGTTTCAAACAATTAGTGATAATTATGTTAAGTTTCAGTTACTACTACTAATACAAATAATTTATGTACAATTATACGGTTTCATGTAATAATTCTTATTGAGTGATTATAAGCATTTTTTTTTTCATTTATATAGCATATTCCTATCTAACAGGAATAAATTACACAGTTAAATGCTTTCACGAATTCCTATCCATTCCTAATGCATTTTAAACAGAAATATTTGACCTATTGATCGGACCCTAAAATAATCTGACTTCCCAGTCAGAATAGACTTAAAGAGTACTTCATATTTCTCCAAGCGTCAGAACTGGAGCCTCGCCACCGGAAGCAGTTCAGTATTATAAACAAGTAATCCCCCTTTTAGAAGTGGATCTTATCTAGGTGTGAAGGATGCCATCGAGGTTATTTAAGCTCCGAAGTCAGAAGTTTGAAGAGACAGCTAACAATATTCATCAAATGGACAAATATTTTAACTATATATTCAGGATTACTTTGCCAAGAATTCTGGTCTCCATCGTAATTGATTATAGTTTTTACAAAATGATAATAATATAAAATATATAATAAAAACAAAAAGTGTAATAATAAGATTAGTTGCATTATTAAAGCAAATGATTCTTGTCTATCCATATCCATAGGTTGAGGAATAATGGAAGGATTAGTACCTTTTCCCGTAAGATTACCGTGAAATGAAACGCAAACAGTCCAGTTCAAAATTTGAACTCGGGTTGACGGTTTCTTTTCCTACAATGAAAAGTGCTTTGTAAGGACTGTAAAATCAAAGCAAGTACTTAATCAAGATGCATTGTTGCGTATATATCAAGAAAGTTTCATAATAGGTTCCCCGACAACCCAATGGATGTAGCGAACATTCATTTTGGCCTTCAGGAGAGCTTGTGGGTCTAGATTTAATCCTCGGGATGAGAATCTAGAAAAAAACATTTTAAAAAAGTTTTGGCAATGGACAGTCACGTACAATTTAGATTTTTAAAAATCGTGAGGGTTGAGTTAAAATCCCAAGAGAAACTCACATGTGTTTGGTGGGGGGACGTAAGCCAGACTCTCCATTCCATTGTTGCTGACGTTTTATAAAAGTATTAATCTTCCTTACTCGACTGAACAAAAACATACCTCATTTATTCCTGCTGATGAGATCTATACACAAAAACTTATGACACTCAAATAAACGTGAGTAACCTTTGTATCAATGTCTTTTGTTCATTTTTCCACGAGATCAAGCGACTATCTTTTCGTCTATTCAACTTGTCTTCGACAACCTTCACGTCCCCCGTAACCAAGCTTGACAAATATCAATAATTCTGAAATGAACTCAGGCGATTTGAGTCAAACATAACACATGGCTTTTATTTATTTGGATTCCAGTTCCATCAATTTTTAGTCGTTAACATTATAAGATATTTTACAAAAGAAGCTAATTTGTTCACATCCAATACTAAAGTTGGATAAAAAAAAATGTGGCAGAAAAACCGATTCGCAATCCAGATGGTCAGTTTGGTTGGGATTTATGGCATATCAACCATTGTAGGTTATTTAATGCGAAATTCGATTTAATTATTCATATTAGATATGTATGATTTGTAAACATAAGACAACAAACTGAAATAGTTCCCTGTTCACAAACAATTATATTAAACATCAAACATTCTTTTACACACATTTCATGATGAAACAGTTCTATTTCAAACAATTCAATTTAGCATGACTCAAAATTAAATGGTTCAATATATTGCTACATATCACTAACATCAGTGATTTGTTTACACACAGTTCAATAAACAAACAGTTCTATTTCAAACAATTCAATTCAGTTTAGGTCAAAATTAAATAGTTCAATATATTGCTACATATCACTAACATCAGTGATTTGTTTACACGCCGTTCAATAAACAAACAGTTCTATTTCAAACAATTCAATTCAGTTTAGGTAAAAATTCAATGGTTGCAAATATTGCTACACATCCTAACAAATCAATTTTTCATCAGCCACTTATTTACCTATAATTAAATGATCAAACAGTTCTATTTGATCCATCGATAGGAACCTTTCAGTTGCTATACTCTGAGCCAGAGAAGACCGGGAGCGATGGCAATAAAGGGATACAGTACATTCCCGAAAGCTCCAGTATTACTGGAGCCTAACTATCAGATATTTTAATACCATCATCCAGAACACTGGATGGTGACTTAATACTTTTAAACAAGTTTCATTAAAACAAAGTAGGTGTCAGTTCGACTGATTAATTAAGACTGACTGATTTAAAGGCATCTGAATTCATCTAGGTTTATTTTATACCGAGAAGTTAGAGGATCATTTTCATATGAGTAGTTGTTTATTAATTTTTTACTCTTTGCACACAACCTTATGGAATACGAAAATATTTTTACGTGATATATTTTGAGTCTGACATATTACCAGTCCGAGTCAGTATGTGGTGAAGTTAACTCATTTTAATGTAATTGAGTTTACATGATTTTGAGAATATTGTAGCGATGCTCTTTGGATTGGTTTCATATGAAAAATCAGTCTTTTGTAGTTTTCTCAGGGAAAAGATTGAAAACTAAGTGGGCCAGGTGTGACCCCATCTAGCGAGAAATTAATCCGGCTTGGGATTTCGAAGCTGGTTAGATGTAACAACAACATAGGCTGATGATATTGAAATATTGTTTTGATTTAGTAAGTGCAAAGTAAATGACCCTTGAATTTGATTGAAACAATGACTAATTTGGGATGTATTTTCAGTGTGGGAATAAATTTGCATTATGTAGAGAGAAGGAAATGACTCGTACTGAGAAAATCAGAACCCACATGCAATTTTGATACAAGTCTGTCAAGAGAAAACTTCAAGTAATATGACAATCTACTCATTTGCAAATGGCTCGATCATTTCACTTAGTTACTTAAGTCATCTAAAGCTTGACACACAGTACAGATGTTTTACGTAACTCTAGATGTTATATTATATTCAATTGTATTTCATTTGATCTAGTTTTTTAAAACCATTTATAATTGATCGAATAACATTATTGTCCTTCCAGAAAAGTGGCAGAGTTACCCTGTTCAGAACATCGAACACCAGAGGAGCTTACAACGGTTAATCTATTTAGGAAATCCCCGTTTCTTTGGCATATAATAATCACTACGTATTTTTAATATCATGCTAGACAATCGACAAATGCAAGGGGGCCTTAGGGCTGTTTCGAATTAGAAATGTATCCTGATTCCAACAGCTTGGTCGAGAGGGAATTTTCATACGATGTTCGCACGGAGATGCGCATGAATACGACGTATTTGGTGTGGAAAGGGTTAAGTTTATAAAAGTGGAACAAGGAGTAACAGCAATGAAGAGGTACTCAACCTTAACCAGATTTCCAGAACTGGAGTTTAACTATCAGAACTAATTCAGTTTCTTACATATATAGTGTATTAGTGTCTTATATATATATATATATATATATATATGTGTGTGTGTTGTTGGAAGGAATCTTACCTAATTCCAGTTGATACAGTCAACAAAATCTAAGTTCCGCTGACAGGCTGTTGACATCAGTTCGTGTTTCACTAAGGATATATTCTTTATCTTTTGGATTACTCATACGTCCTATTCATCGCTGTCAAAAGATGATTTTACAAATACAGTACAATAAAAACGCAAGTAAAAATTTAAAGTGAACCGTAGTCAGATTTTAAAATAATAATTTTTATTTTTTATTTTTATAAAGACACAATTCTAAAGGTATCAAATTTTCAGGAAGCTTTTCATAGAGGTTTTTGTTTTTGGTTTTTGTTTTTTCTTGTTAATTTCTGGAAAGAGTTATTTTTAATATGGCCGCTAATATCACAAGTTAGCGCGTGAAGAAGAAGAAGAAGAAGAAGAAGAAGAAGAAGAAGAAGAAGAAGAAGAAGAAGAAGAAGAAGAATCCTTTGCAATAGAAGAACTGCGGACTGCATCCCTATTTCAAGTTTAGCGTTCCTTCCAAATGACTCTCTTCCTGTCATTATCTTTTAATGAATAATCAGATGTGAAAATGCTTCCAAGAAACGATTCTCGTTTTATTATGAGATCCTGCAGATTCATCTTTAGACAGTAATCTCATTTTCCTGGGATTTAAATTAACTTATAAACGGTACAGAATAATTTTAGCGATTTCTATCTGAAAATAGGAGCTATCTGCACGTCATTAGAGCAGATACCCCAATACCTGTCAATTTTGTGCGGCATGTATTGGAAAGTAATTAACGTGTGATTTGTTTTGGGCGTTGTTGTGTTTTGAGTCGGGAGTTCTTAGGTTTTTCTTCTATTATGGGAACACGGATAGATAATTATATAAAATATAAAACAAAGCCTTTTATATCTGTGTATGATGCAAATATAACGTTGTCCACTAAATAATGCTGGCAAAATAATCAATCAAAGCTACTTTTAAGTTACCTTCAGAGATATAATTAAAGGTATAAATTAAAGATCATCAAAGACACAATTACTTAGTGGTCTGGGTAGTTAATAGAATATAATAACAGATATTTTCTTTGCATTCACTCTGGAAGTAAATATAATATCTGGTTTTTCTCGGTTTTCCTGCCTGTGGGGATTAGAATACACTGACTGTATCCCCTGTACAATATTTAGAACCCCTCCCAAAAGTTGTTCAGGTTATAACGATTAAGTGTATTTGGTGATGTCACTGCTACGAAAAGGAATATGTAATGGATGCAATTCTCTAACCTCTATGCATAAAAAAAACATCAAATGGGTTAACATGCCGTAAAAATCAAACGACTTATTAATCAAGATTTTGAGGTAATCTTGCTTTCAGAAAGTCAAATTCTGTGGCAGCACCTTACAAAGAAGATGCTGTTGGACTTTGATATCAGGTTGAAAGTGATTGGTTGGACCAGAGTTATTTCCGGCCTTGCTCACGCATAAGCATATGGATTCAATTGTTTGAATTACCATGTGTCCGACACGATATTCGAGGGTATGCAGTTAAATTGACCCACAATCCTGTTTCGGATGGTTAGTAGCGGGCAATATTTGTTCTCTAGCTCTGAGTATGGTAATTTTCCGCCTCCACTTGCATAGATCATCACTGCCCAAAAAAAGATTCATGCAACTCAACAAATATTGTTGCTGGTACACACAAAAAAGTTAGGAAACACAAGGCAATAAGATACAAAATGAAGTAAGTAAATGTAATAAGAAAAAACATCCTTTTTGGTATGCATGTGAAATATATAAAAGGTTGTGATAAACTTAGATATTTAAGAATACTTCAGTTTTCAGTTAAGTAGAATTATAGATCATATGATATATATATTGTCACCCACAGACAGACTGTTTCGTTTTATCAGAACTCTTCAGTGTAGCTAGACACGTAGGACGCTCGAAGCCGGGATCGAAACCCATCTAACTTTACGTTAGACCAAGTCTCAGACCGCTCGGCAAACAAGCGTACCACGTTTGGCAAAGGGAATTTTTAAGGTATTATGTAGTAACAGCAGCAGCCGTTTGTTTACATTTTTATACCCTATCGGCTATATATATAAATTTTGTAAATTCATCCACCAATCCCAACCGGAAACCAAGACACTTATCAGGAAACTCGAAAGGATCTTAATTAAATTATACAGAAAAATGGTCCATCCTTTCATAAGAGAGGCAGAGTTGTACCAAAAAATGTAATTGATCATTACAATCCGAAATATTCAATGAATCAACCTACTAATCAACCAAATATTAAAAAAAGGTTTTGTCAAATAACCCTTCGCAAAACCATAGATCTGAACAATTACAACTTGTAGTGGGTACACTCTGACCCGGGGTGGTGGTGCCTGTTGGGTTCCTACTTGTGGGTCAAATTGATCAAAACATGAATTTTAAAAAAAGTGAGTTTACGAAGAAAAAGTGTGTTCATACAAAAAATGGTTCCAAATCACATATAATTCATATATGTAAACCGGATTTGGCATTGAATAACCCGTAGTGGTTGATATGCCATGAAACTCAAATAAACGACCAATAGAAAAATGTGTCTTACGTGAGCATCTTATATTGTACACTACAGTGTAGTATCGTGTTAAAATGCAACACGTGATCTGCTGGAAAGGGACAAGCTCTTGATAGGCGAAAAAAGATTCGTGCTTATAGGCTAGTATGCGACGAGAAAAAAATGACGCCTTTTCCCCTTTTCCTTTTACACAAGCGTCTACTGCTCTGGCTTTTATATTTACAGATCATTAATAGAAGCTCTTGAACGGACAAATGAAATTATCCAATATGAACACCGTTAATTATTCTGCCAAAATAGACGATATATATATATATATATATATATATATATATATATATATATATATATAAAATGTTCAACGAAATTTGTATTTATATATATATATATATATATATATATATATATATATATATTAACGTTGACATCTTAGTTTTCTTGGAATTGGCATTTTCTTTGGTTTAAACTAAGGCATTAATATGATCTTCAAACTCATACTTCACTTGGCTAGTGAATAAAACCAAGAAGCACAGCGTTTTCAATACTGGAGGCAAAGAATTTAATTAATTTATTCAGCTTTTTGCTTAGATGTGGCACAATGCCATATGAAATGGGCACCCAATAAGACTCGAACTCACTCGTGTAGGTTTGCTAGTCGAGCTTGCTAATCATTTCACCACCAGAGGTGCCTTACAAGAGGCAGAGAATGCAACACCTGGACTTGGTGTGTGGCTCCTATTGACTTTACAGGCATAGACAGGTGATGAAGATTCTTGAGTTCGGTGTGTGTTTTTATTGAACCTTTCGTGTTGGACGTTTGAGTGCTTGGTTGAGCGGTTTTAAGCCAGCATGAATGTTAGTGTCTAGTCGAACAATACCTTGCTTAAATATTTTTTTGTTTTATCTTTATCTATTTGTTTTTCATATAACTGGGTAACGTTAAATATTCCATGTGTAGCTGATGAGGAAAAAGAATATCATTTGGTTTCCTTGGCATAAATAACTATCATTGTGTTTGTCTGAAGTATCAATATGGAGTTAAAATGATTTTAATTCTCACTTAATGTCAGTTATTGCTCGTCGCCGACAGATTAAACTGTGTCAACGTAATTTGGTCAGAAATTATTTGGTAGACTTTTAGTATAGAAGACATTTACTTCGTCCTCTTAACAAGTCATAAAACTTTCAAATTCTAAAGCGTCAGTTTTCGTACTGTTTTTTCGCACCTCATATTTCTGAGGAAATTAAAATGAATACAAGGTGAACAATCCCGAAGTTAGATAGGTTGATAGATGAATGTATATGTATCAAACGAAATAGATTTGAACACACAAACACACACACACACACACACACACACACACACACACACACACACACACACACACACACACAGATAGATAGATAGATAGATCATTTATATGATTTAATGATGTGATCTTTGACCTTTTATTTAATAAAAGTTAATATCAACTTGAATAAACGTTGAACGAATGCCTGTAACATGTTTACATGTAACCATGTTGTGACCAGACGTACTTTCCAAGTCCAAAAAGTAATCGATAACTTCAAAAGTGTCAAAGAAGATTAGGGATTTTTAGTATAATAAAACGTATTTTAGCAATGTTTAACGGAGTTACCGTCAATGATTCAAAGTTTTACTTAAGTCTTGGGACCAACTAAAATCGATAGTCAAGCCGAATGAAAAGGTGAAATCACACGTTAGGCTATTGCAATCTGTACAACAATTTTGATCTATGTTTTCGAATAGAGTTAAGTCCAAACCTTTCACAAATTAGTTACTGAAGATCCAATCAGTTATCAGATTAATCAGTTTCATTAAGCACAAGGCACTCTAATGAATCATTTCTGAAAATGCATATGAGTCGACAGTCAAAGTTTAGTTTGGTTTGTTTTGATTACGTTAATCCGATTATATTTCCAACAAAAATATCCGTTACGCTAAGCACTCCTTCTATGTGGACCTAGGAGTGATGGTAATGTACAGATAACACCACCCCTCCAAAAAACTCCAGAACAGAAGCCTTAAGACTGGATTCAATCAAGTTGCATACCCAGGACAAAACCGGTAAAATAGAAGAGACACACATACGCATATTTAGAAAGAAAGAAAGTTAGAATAAAACAAAGAAAAAAAATGATGATGAGGGTGGTGATATCTTTGTCGTTATATTGATAGAAAAGAAAATATATATTACCAAAGGAAAAACCTGCACATCTTCCCAGAGCAAAGTTATAGAAAGATAACTTTATACTCAGTCTTACGGGGAATATTGAATCACTTTTGAAACGCAGTATCAACCGAACACTCGCAAACCAGTTTTTGCTAGAAAGTGATATTCACTGATGTTTGCTTGCTTGGATTTTATGGCATATTACCAATTGTAGGTTATTTAATGCCAAATCTATTTTATACATATAAACAGTTCTATATCAAGTAATTTATTTGAGCATAAGTACAAAATTTATTTCTATTTAACCCATAGATAGGACCTCATCTGGTGCTACTACTCCTGCCCACTGTGGAACTGGGAGTGATGGCAATAAGGAGGTACTCCACATTCCACAAATTTCCAGCATTACCGGAGCCTCACCGTCAGATTTTTAGTGTCATATCAAGGATACTCGTTTAGGGGAATCTTACCCTTCTGCAGAGATGCAATCGGTATATTCTACACACCTAGCCGACATGGCCACTTCACTAATTAGTAGATCGGGAAAAGTAATTCTTGCGAGACAAGACCTCCCGTTGTTCAATGCACGAGAAAAAATATCGTGGTACTGAAAATTGAAAGTTTACCTCATCCACCAAACACGCAAGATTTTGGATATACGTTGAATGCATGTGACGGAACCTGTACACAAATTAGTAGGATGGCATACAAAACGCACAACGCAAATATCTGATATTCTCATGATATTTTCGGTTGAATAATACCTGTTTAAAAATTGTCCAGCTTGAAGATTATATTTAAATTTTGGTCATTAATGATTTGGACATTGAAATATTGATATATTGTTCGATAGATAGAAATAGTGGGGAAGAGAAAGAAAGAAGCATACCCATAGACGGATGAATTCATAAAGGAAAGAGAGAGAGAGAGAGAGAGAGAGAGAGAGAGAGAGAGAGAGAGAAAGATGGATACTGCCATCTCACAATCCCCAAAAAAATTTTTAAGATAGAATAAGAGAAAAGATAAAGAAAAAAAGAAAGACAAATACAAATGACATATCATCATAATCATCATGTCGTGCCGCCAGCACGGATATCCCTGACCCTCTCTCGCCACTTCTCCATATCATTCATCGCCCCCGGCAGGTCTTCAGGGTTACATCCCGTATCCTCACATAGCTGATGTATGTATGTTCTAGCTGGTCATCCTGCTTTTGCTCGGCCCTATGTGGGATCCATTGGAGTACATACCTTATGAGCTCATCACTGCTTCTCCAGCAGTGTCCAGCATGTCTGGTTCGTCTAACTTTCGTGATGGGAGGCAGGTGGCCGTATTGTTGGTGCTTTTGGGGTGTTGCCGCCAGGACTTATTCAATATTGCCCGCAGCATTCTTGTGAAATTGCCGTCTAGCTTTTTTTTCCAGACGTTTTGTTAGCATCCAAGTAGTGCATCCATACAGCAGTACCAACACGACCGCTGCCTGGAAGAAACTGCGTTGCATTTTATCAGTCAGGTCTAATTTCCATATGATCGATAGCTTATCGATAGCTGTCCATGCCTTCGTTAGCCGCGTGTCGATGTCTTTTTCGGTTGATGAGACGCTGCTTCCTAGGTAGGTGAATTTGTCTACCAGTTTTAGGGAGGTTCCGTCTAGTGTGGAAATGCCGCCTAAATGATATATAGGTCGACTGAAAAAGAATCAGATCACAGAATATATATATATATATATATATATATATATATATATATCGAGAGAGAGAGAGAGAGATGGATAAATAGATAGATACTGCCATCTCACAATCCGAAAAAAATTTAAATGATAGAATAAGAGAAAAGATAAGGAAAAAAAAAGACAAATACAAATGACATATAGGTCAACAGAAACAGAATCAGATAACAGAATAGATAGATAGACAGACAGATAGATCGATAAATAGATAGAGAGAGAGAGAGAACTGTTTTACTTTTTTTAAAATTTATATCATAGTTTCATCAATGTTATTTCAGAAGCAATTTCATATACGTGTTTATCCTCATAAATGTTTAAAAGTCTGCGTCTACAAAGAAATAACTAAAAACATGTACTTATTTATTGGAGTCTGACATAGTAAAAAATATATATGTATTTTGAAACTATTTCCAAATATGTCTCCATTAATCTACGTTTCCTTTATGTGCAAAAGAAAGAGATGTTCGCCGGTACAGGAAAAAAAAAACTGGGAAGTGAGGAAGAGAAACTCAAGAAGAGAATTGACCTTGTTTCTTTGCAAAAATGTTGCACTGAATGAATATCACTTGATATTACCGAAATAAAATTTGGGTTGCACAAAAAGAATAGAAAGACCGGCGTATCACATAACACAGTTAACAAAAAAGTCTGTGCTTAGTGGGCACGTTTCAGAATAATTTGATATCGCCGAATTAAATAAAATTCAGACTGTATGTGACGTTTTCTCTTTTCTTGTTTTTTAATTTATATCAAATATATTCTTTACTGTCTGAATTGGCAAAAATCGATTGGTAAAAACAAACACACACACACACACACACACTTAGATAGATAGATAGATATCAGGTCTAAACATGTGACTTACTCTTGGGTCATCGTCTGATGAAGGCTTTCTTAGTGAGTCTACTACTATCGTCTTTGGGTTGCATATATATATATATATATATATATATATATATATATATCATCAATTCGTGTTGGCAGCACAGTGTTCAGTGAATCGTTCTCAGCATCCGTCACGATCGTTTATCGCTCCTGGTATGTCCTCTAAACTTTATCCAATATACGTACAGAACTGATATATGTTCTTGCTGTTCGGAGAAGACTGATATGTCCATGTGTAAGAATCCATAACCGAACGTTGCTTGTATGTTTGTCATTAATTCTCTTGTTGTGCCCCGTCTTTTTAATCTTACATGGATGATTTGTGAGCTGAAAAGTAAATGACAATAGAGTTGATGTTTCCTCTGCTCTTGCTTCTAAGATTTATTGAAAACACAACTTAGTATTCAGTATTTAGTTTATTCTTCTTGTGTTTCATTAATATGCAGATAGTGCATCTATACAATAGACCTGAAAAAGACACCACTCGGAAGAAATCCCGCTTTGTTTTATCAGAGAGAAATCAGGTTTCCATATTATCTATAACCAACCAAATATATAGCGTTCTTTTTTTTTTTTTTCGTTGGGCCAATGAGAGAAAAGTAAGTACTAAAATGAATTGGTCCGCAAGTGAATGTGATTTCAAGTTAGTTATTTTTTGTTTCTACAGGTGTTTCTGACTTTTAAAGACGCCTTCAGGACGTCAACTTTGCCGAAGATGACTGCGGAAACCAAAAAAAAAAAAAATAAATAAAATAATAATAATAATAATAACAACCTGAAATCAAATTCACTTGCAGACATTATTCATTTTAAAGCACACACACACACACACACACATATATATATGTGTGTGTGTTTGTTTGTGTGTGTGTGTGTGAATATGTGTGTGAAGGTCATTCAATGAATATATTTACTCCGTATATTGTCGTGTTGTATCATTGTGTAATGAGATTACGGCAGATTGAATGAATCATATCAGAGTCCACAAGTTCAAAAGCTAAAATATTTCAGGTATTCTCTACAATAGGAATAGGTTCACTTAGCATCCCTTAACCATTTCGTCATTTTAGTAAAATGACTACTACCTTAAACTTAATAAATATATTATTCATTTTGTAAGAAATCATGTTTTTTTCATAAACAATACTTTGCTTGTTTCTTTGAAATATACACTACCAC